>JAMZAV010003995.1:0-58885 GCA_024449915.1 Sweltsa coloradensis | reverse complement strand
CATGTCGTTTGACAGGCCTACGTTCAGTTTTTGAGGCCAGTAGCCAGGGCCGGGAAAGGCCGTACCCTACACCCTGGAATCCACGGGAAAGGGGTTGTCTGGCTCGACGACAGCCTTGACTGAGAATTCAATGGTTTGTAATGTAAGCGTTCGTACATTCCCTCCATACAGTCCACTCGACTGGACATAATAACACAACGGTCAAGGATAACGATCGTGATTATTGGTCGACGTCATCTCACTTGACAAGTGTTATCGTGCAGATAACTAATATGTAAATAGCCCCCAATTACTCCGTTTCACTTTCAGTCCTGTCGAGTCCACTGACGGCAGGGAGCGCCAACCCTGGGCAGGGAGCGCCAACCCTGGCCACGCACGCACACCAACACGAGTTTCCTAGGCAAGCGTGACAAATAAAGGACACGACAAGAGGCTGTCAAAGCATTTTTAAGATAAAATGCAGTATCATAAACATAGAAAATAAGTAGCGGTCTAGTTAGATTTCCAGTCCAAATTTAGATAAAAACCATTATTGTTGAAGAAGTGTTTGTGAACCTACATATAATGCCTTCGCCAGCCGCCTATATGCTGGACGTTTAGATAAATCTAATTGATCAACAATCCAAGCGAATGATCTATGTTGAAATTGGCCTATGCATTTCTTCTATGTTATTGTTGTATGATTGTTGGAAGAGCTTTAGAAGACGATACGAAACGTTTTACACAGAACATGAAGTGGAAATCAGCTTCATTTTATTATTCACGGGTGGAGATAATCCAAAACGGAAACTATAAAAAGGCATGACGTATGATGCCCGAATATAGAATACATTAAAATATGCTATTGTATAATTAGGAAGCAATAATCCCCCCCCCCCCTTCCTTTACAGGCCAAATATGCAGGTACCACTTTTCTGCCCGTCTGTACGTATGTCACGTCTCAATCCAAAAACAACCAGGCATGGTCTCTGAGACATTCGTGTCTAACACGGACGATACAGACCGGCGACTCTCTTGACTCACTACCTGCCCCAGGGATTCTACTACCCGGCAGCCGGCACCTCCACCAACGTTACACCAATGCCACACGACGTTGCATCGCTCGTCCCTAAGTTCACAATTATGCATTCTACGTCAAGTATATAAATACGGTAGCAATCGCACGTTTTTATCCACACCATAACTCAAATGCGCTCCTTAAAAGTGTACACATTACTGAATAATGAGTGGGTGCACACTGCACAACACTCATTTAAAAAGGTTGGTGATCTTTGGTCTACACTTTATATACAGGCTTTCACAGACAATAAAACGAGTATGAACTCGGGAGGAACTTCGACAAAGTAATGGGAGAAACGACGGGGAGAAAATAGCAGCCAGCGCTAATATATGCGAAAGAAGGGATATGGAGAGGCTCGAAATTCTAGATGCTAGGATGTAGATTAAGTTATCCAGTTGGCGACAGTAGAACTAGAATATATCCATTATTGGCAAAGACGTTTACTTGAGAGATACGCTATCAGCGGTGAGGCGAGAGTGAATCGAGAGCGCAGCGCACATCACATTTGCATCTCTCTCCCGAGGATGGAGATGATATCTATCCATCACCACGCGTGTCGTGTGCCATGCTCAAGAGTTGAATATCGATAGATGGCGACGACGCCTCCGCTGCGAACAAAGAGCATCGCGACGTGAGGGTGCGGGACTGCTCGGCATGAAGTTACGAGTTTTGATACTTTCGACAAGGACTCCACTCTGAGAATGGTCACGCTCAGTAGATAGATATCACAACAAAAGACAAATCTCATATTAATTGTCTCTCGTCACAGAATCCAGGTAATATCTCGCAGGGGCCAGATGGGAGACAGCAAACAAAGAAGGGCTGACGATGATGCCGTGATCGCAAGCGAGAGTTGTAACACGAAGATGCTTGGTTGCGAAGAAGAGGAAGATATTCACATGTGATTAATAGAGATATCGTGGACTTAACAACAACCACAACGGGTGGGCAGGGAAATTTGATTCTCACGTGCCGTCTTGATCGAAAGCTTCTCCGGGATTCAATTGCGAGGCCCGCACGCAAGAGTCTTGAGGACTGAGAACTGAGGAGGTCTGTTCCCATCACCCTCCCGACTCGCCTCATGAAGAATGCAACGGGGTAACGTGCGCCAAGGGGTTACAGGGACAAAGCTCCGCTCCGCTCTTCGTGGTTCTTGTGAGTACTGAGTGAAGACCGCCTTAAATAAACAACGCACCCCACGAACTTGTAAAGCATTCATGGTATAAACGAGTACACACGACAATTTAAATTGCCTCTTTATGTTCCAGATAGTTGTGTGTTGCGAGAGCATTCATCAACACCGCACAAAGCGGACGGTCTCACCATCTCTCATCTCACTCGAGAGTCGAGATCTTTGGTCGAGAGCCTTCCTATAGACAAACAGTTTTGTTACAGACACAAGAAGACCCTAGGAAGAGGAAGGAACATATGATTGCAGGGTTCAGAGAAGGGTAAAAAGTTGTATACTGTTGGATTGAGTCCGACGAGGGTGAGGGATCTCTCAAAAGGAGTCATCTATCCGACGGCAGAAGAGTTCTTCTCCCACCCCCGACACTATCGGCCATGTGTGGGCTAATGTTTACGCCAATCCATGACGGATACCCCACCTCCGCGTCTGATGATGCAACAGACAGACATCACCTGGTTTGCCTCAACGAGATGTTAAATATAGCTCACATGGGATGGGATCCCGCGATCTTCGGCAGGTTCTGCGGTGCGAGTGTCTCCACCACCGTGGGAAATCAATACCGCGGGCCGTTGACCGCTACCGAGTACTGTATATCCATCCCCCGGAGGTGACTCGACTGAAGCGGACCACATACATTTAAAAACTAAATCCCGATGTGGGGCACACAAACTTTTACCCGGTGTGACCCTCTTCAAGTGACTGACTCCCAGGTCAATTAGGGTGAGGGTTCTAGGGATCACCTTGGAGAACACAATGCCATTTCAGTCAGGACTCCCGGAGGATAACATCGATCCGACGACCTTCCGAATCAGAGTCCTGACATCATACCTCTGTCGGTAACACTGACATGTTTTGGTACCGTTTCCGTCACCTCTTGATAACCTACTGATCAATTTGCCCACGAATATCTCTCACTACTGGCCTAGTTCAATACCAATAGTCTTTACCATATTTTCCAATTAATGCCACAGGTTGGGATAGGCGTAGCACAGTTGAGTTAAACGTAAAGCTACGTAATATGTGGTTAAGCCTATCAGAAACAAGCACAGGTACGTCAGAACCCAAAAATAGGGAGCGAAGCTACGTAATCATCAAATCGCTGAAATAAAATATCCAGCATTAAAGTGTTCTTGGTGTGGTGGAGGTGCCGGGTTAATAGAAATGCCATTTTGGATCAAGCTAATTCTGCAGTTTGATCGGAAGGGTCACCCTTGTTGAAGGTCATTTAAAAACATATACCAATATGCAGTGTTTTTTCCTGCGAAAAAAGGTAAGGGAACGCGAAATCGAATCCAGTACGAGATGGCGCGGTAAAGCTGTGGACTGGGGCCAAGCCCCAACCGCCGGAGGCAATTTCGGCAAAGGCGATTTTTTTATCCTGCATTATTTTTGTTGGATTAAAACACGTTTTAGGGTGAATTTGTAGCAGTAATAACCATGCAATGAAAATAAAACTCATTTCTGTGCCACCGGGTAATACGAAAGCGTGATAGAAAGTTGATTTTTAAATTTTGATATTTAAAAAATGTGCAGGTACTGCGTTCCGGCGCACATAGATGGACGGACAGAAAAGAGACAGATATGAGAGTTGTGCTCCCTAATTAGAATGCACAGGTTACCCCAATCAGTAAGTAGCCTATAGATAAGTAGTAAGTTATTCTAAGTAGGCCTATGTAATTTATTCTTCTTCTAGACAATTTCACAATTTGGTCTTATCTCCGAAAAGATAGGACGTAATGGGGTTATGTAAAAATTAACACATTGAATGGTTACAAAACAAAGACAGTTAGCATATTTTTAGGTGCAAAATATGTACATTGTAAGTAAATGGGAACAAGTGTCAGATAGTCGATGTGATACGAGTGGTCGCGAAATCGTTCGGGCTTAGTAAGTCTTTTGGCAGGGTTTTTCTTAAAAAAACAAACCAACACTAACAGAACAGTGTAGCCTATTGATGAAGCAACAAACAAGCAGTAAACACTAACAGTGTATTGATAAAGTATAATTTTATAACAATTTTGGCGATTTAAAGGCAGTCATCCGAAGATATTCGAAACAAAGGGACATTTTTTATATTTTGAAGGAAAGCAATATTTGACTAGGGGGGCAGGGAGAGGTTGACATATTATGCAGAGCCAGACCAAGACAATTCTGAAAATCCCATTCACAATCTAGAAGAGTCAGAGTAGAGTAGAGTAGTACATCAGATGTAAGCAGCACGGGCAGAGCATCGTCATCAATAGTGCAGCGCAGAACCCGCGATGCGCGGGAAGGGGTTGTGGGAGGGGGCGGCGAAGGGGTGGGGGCGGGGGAGTTTTCACAACGTTCCTTCAAATGATGTTTTAGAAACGAATTTTCATCTCAGCCGTTCCAAGCTCGACGATCACGAATAAAAAATAAATACCCACACTCTGCAAAATGAATGCGAACACGAACTTTAAAAAAACTCGACCTGTTGTTTAATTAACATCCACCGTCTTCAAAGGGCTCCTACAAAATAATAAAGCAAAGGGAGAAATAAAATCATAATCTACAATTTCAAAAGTAGTGACATTGCCTATGTGTTGTCCCTCGCCCACGTTGGATCAGCTCCATGGATAGGTCTAACTAACTAATTAATTAAATTATTTGCTTACCTATAAATTATGGGGACAAAAACTCGGCAATCGCGTTTTGGCTCAGAAACACCGCGGATCGGTTTCATTGTCCTGTAGCTTAGCTGTATTTTTGCGTACGAATACAATGAACGAGTTTGTGTTTAGCATAGCCCCCACCCCCACCCACACCATCACACAGGTAACTTCCCAGTCCCACATAGGAGCAGGAATTGTGCAACCTCGGCCCTCCACAGTCACATTACGTGTTATAATAGAAACAATGACAATTAGCCACGCCAAAGGTTAAAATGTGTTAGGTACGGCTGAAGGGACAATTCACAATACGTCGATATAAAAGCCTGCACTTGACAGGTGCCCGTTTTGCCAGTTAGTAATTGCAAATAACTGGACCGAAATATCAAAAATCCTTCAAATGTCTCGTCAGATAACACACACAGTTGACTTTTTATCCTCAATATTTGCATCCTTACCATATTTGTACATAACTTAGCCCAAGGTTGTGGTAGTGGTGGTGGTGGTATTTATTTATTTATTATTTATTTATTTAACATCTATCCTATTCAGTTATAAAAACTGATTTACAAAGGAGGACAACTAAATAAATCTAATTACATAGATGCAGAAACAACAATAAACTACATTTTCGTAAATATTTGAAATAGTAGCATTACAACAACAATGCATTAAACACAACAATTTTGGTAAACACAACAATAATGGTAATATTTTTGATATTATCTATCATGTCTATCATGTTGCATCTACGCCTGCTAAGCAGCTTGTGTGTATAGACAGTAGCTCCGATTCAATAACCCTTCAATATTAATTAATTCACCTCCACTCGATGTCCACCAAAATCCACTTGCGTCGGTTGATTTGCATAGTTAATTGTCTTTGGCTAAGTGTTGAGTGCGGTCACTTGACGGGGGCTTTCAAAGATGGCATCGGGGGGGGGGGGTCACGGGGCAGAGGGTAAAGTGGTAAATAAACATGGTACAAATGACTATATTTTACATACAAAGCTCCATGCACTGCTACGTCATCCTCATCCAAAACAGAGCGCATGTAAATTAAATTACCGCTGGCATTGGCAAGACTTCACTGGTTGAAGACTTGGATTCAACGCCGATTTCTTGTTGGGTAAAACAACATGACGATACTTATGTAAATTATTCGTAATTAGGAGACGAATTTCATTGGTTTGTCATTGCAAACTCAAGATATAGGATATCCATTGATCCATTGCCAATTGGCATAGTCGGTAAACAATCAATCAATCTATCAGCTTGGTTGTAAACGAAACGAGGTCAACTATTAGGGCATGAACTGTTAAAAAAGCAAGATACACCACCACACTCCGAGCAGGATCGCCAGTCTAGGGCTAATCCGTGACCCGAAGGGAAAGTGTTCGTCGTGTGACAAACATACTAATGTCAGCAGGTGTGAAGGTCAACGCCTGGTCAACTTTTCTAGGAGATAACTCATCGCAGACCTGAGAGAAATGAGATATTACGAAAGTCTTGAGTGCGATGTTGTTTACTGGCAGCTTGTGCAGAAGGTAGTTCCACAGGGTCGCCCATGGCCTCCGCCTCTTGTGCTCTACCGACATGCCTAGGTTGGGAATCATGATGGTGTGTGAATAGGCCTAAGTAGATTTGTTGCCCGTAAAACACCACCAATATAGAGAATCAACACCCAAAACACCTTCATCGAAGGGATGGACTGTTGCACTGTGGTTTTTTTATACCTTGAGCCACAACCAAAATAATGCTCGATATCCCCATCCCTCGTGGTGAAACAAAGCAAGCGTACATCGAGCGCCTCGCACTACCTCTAGTTGCAGGGAAAGTAAAGTAACGTTCGGCGCTCTTTCGTTTATCGATTCGGCTGCTCTGTCGCGTTAGACTCGTTTCTTGACGGCGATATCTGATTAGAATGTTTCCTTCCTTCCTGCCTGCCTGCCTGTCCTGCCTGAATGCGTCGCTCGAACTAGGCCAGCCAGCCTCCTAATTACTCCGCAATGAAATGAATAGTGGTGGCACAAGTTGTCCGTCCCCTCCAAACTCCAATCACAGATCTGGACTCTCACGAGCAATCTCGGGACCAAAATATCCTCCCTCATTTAATTAGAGGATCGTATAATTGGAAGGGCGTACAGCCGCGAGCATATATCAATTGGTTTTATCATATTGAAATGGTTCTAAAATTAGGGAACTTGTACATATACACCACATTATCATAGAGCCCAGGGATCTGCACAATTCAACATGAGCCACTTGATCGCCTAGTGCTCCTAATCTCACAGCATGTATGCTCTTGATTTCTATTTTCTACGCGAGATGGATGAGAGAGGATGGGCAAGCTCTGTCCATAGCCACGCGAAGCGAAGCCACTTGAAATTATTACTTTTGATGGATGACGTCATTTGAAACCTATAGCTAATTTATCAACACTCTCCTAATGCATTCAATTCATTACGATTTGACGTCACGATTTCTAATCACTGATCAAATGATATATGGCTTCTTCACGTGCGCATAGTGGAAACGTTACGAGTATGTATCACTATAGAAATTGACGCAAATAAATCGTGCACTGTAGATTAAAAATGTTATAGCCACTAAATTATGTTTTAATTAGCTGGTGACGATTTGACATCGGAATAATCCATAACATACACATACCCTCACTCAAAAACTAAACTAAAATATTGCCGTACGATAGACCACCCAAGATTCCAGCCAGGCCGCTAAAATGATATTATAGCAGCATTATGCGTAAAGTACACTAATAAGAAAGGAGACAAATTACAACGACCAATGCATTTACAGTCTCAGTCCTTCACTGTTGCATATTTTAAAAGAAACCCACACACAGAAAAAAGCACACACACATCGCATGACGTAGGCTTATGTTACCGGTATTATTACTTGTTGCATAGGGAAAGTAAAACCAGAAACAGCTTCGTCCAGCTTGAAATACGTTTGCCTAAGCAGAGTCAATTATTCAATCACCCACCTTCAAACATTCAAGTCAGTGTGGAAATGTGGCGTCTCAGTTCGTCTCAATTCAGCCACTTCTGAGCAATTGAAATAAATGAACGTAAACGAACAATTACATGTTCGGTAATTTACCTACTTAGAACGTGATAAAACGAGTACATCATAAGAGTAAAGTCTTGAAAACGCCCCCCTTCTTGAAACATGGATTAGCTTCGGCTATCATTATTAGCCATACATAATTATCTGCATTTACGGAAAATATGCCAAAACTCACTAACGGGGACCGAGCCAACCCTGGCAGCACAGACGTTATCAACGCGACAATAATGCATGATCTCTGTTTATCAAGGAAATGCTACAAAACATGTAGTGATAACGAACATGTTTGTGTCTTAAAGAACATAATAAACGTGACAATCGGTACAGATTACACTTATAAGAGACAAAATCATTTGATATTGTGATTATTTAGAACTAGCAAAACTCTGTGCAAATCTTGTGTTGCCGGGTAATATCCTCCAAGCTGTCAGCATATAGTGCGATAAAAACACACACACACACACACCTACGATTAATCACTTGATTAAACAGATAACTAACTGTAGATTAACCATCGTATAGCGTCTAGTACTCACTTCTTCGTAGAATCTTAGTTGAGGGATCGGCTCATCAGCCACAGTTTCGCAGAAGTCCTTGAATAACAGGTAACCTAAAACAAACAAAACACATACCACAATCAGTCGATATCACCCGTCGCTTTTATATGTAAGCTGTGCAAGATTAGTTTGCAATAGTCGAGAATTAGCGACAGCATGCCACCTATCCATGCCTAGGCTTCCGCCAACGTTGTCAATTTAGGGTTCATATAGCTGCACCCCCTTAAAAAATAAAAATGCAAACTTGATTATTGCAATCGTTTGTGCTGTAAAAAGTTTTGTTTGTCCCACCCCCTAAATTCCTTTAATTAAGGGGTCTAATAAGGGGGGCAACTAAATGCCAGCCCCCCTTTTCTTGTTATCAACTCGAAAATGGTGTCAATTCAATCGTTTGTGCTTTGTTTGTGCTAGATTGAGCTGCAAAAAGTTCCATTTGTGTCGGAACTCTTAACAGTTAACATCCTAAATTAAAGGGGTCCAATAAGAGGGGGGGGGGGACTAAATGCCATCCCCCCTTTCCATAGTATCTACTTAAAAATTGTGTCAATTATTTGTGCTTCGTTTGTGACGTAAAAATTTTCGTTTGTGCTACCTTCTAGTTCTAAACACCCTAAATTTAGGGGTAAAAAAGTGAGGACTTTTTAGCTGGCCCCCCTTTCCATAAAAGTGTCCAAAAGCAGTGAATTGTCGGTGAAAATTAACAATAGTTTTCATTTGTATGGGCGTAATTTTAGTTTTTAACATAAAATACCTGCCCTTGGACATTTCCTTTCCAAAATATGCACACTAAATTCAGATTGATTCAGATTGAAGAAAAAATGTAGACGTATTAATTACGTATACTTCGAAAAATAGGCTACGCACGAACATTTTCGGGTCGATTGGTGGCTTTCTATAATTTATCATTTACGTTCCTCAGATTTTCCGAAATTCAAGGCTATTTTTTATTGTTTACTATTTGTATTACAGTGCCGATGATAAATGATTAGTTGATTACTCCCAAGATTGATTAAATTGATGGAAAGGCATAGGCCTATTATTAGAGTAGGCAATATGTAAGCCGACAAGATCAATAAACTTGTATAAACCCACCTATAAACATCACAGTCAGAAGGATACGAAACATCGCGTACTACAACATCTAACTACATGGCCGGACTCCGGAGGCAGATGATGCACGTTCAAGCAACTTTTTTTTTTAGAAAAATAGTTGATCCAGAAATATCTTTAAACGTTTAAACAACTATGGTCACTTGAACTTTTAATTATTACACCCTACAAAACAAAACTTCAGATGTTGAGTCAATTAGAGTCAAAATACTAAGAGAAATACAAAACTTAAATAAAACGTTGTTCAAATTTCATTGTTGATCGAGGTTTTGGGTTTATTTGGATTAAGGACGCGTCAACCGTTAGTCAAATGCACCACTCTAGCCTAAGGGGGGGGGGGGGGGAGGGGCCCATCCTGGTCAGAACCAGCCACGGGTAAGGGAGGAAGGGGGTTTCTCACGTCGCGGTCGTCATCGTCTTTGTCATCGTTCGTTGTTTCATTGTCATCGTCGCCGGGGGTCGTCAGGGAAGGGGACAAGGACCCCGACGCGATTTGCCAGAGCTCGCCTCTAGTTTCGGGGAGTAAGACTACTCCGCTCTTTCTAGCTGATGTTTGCGAGGTGGACTTTTTCTCTTGAATCGCCTTGTACGATTAGCGAGCCATGCTCTGGCCAATTCTACCCCGGCCCAGACGGGGGATTTAGTGACGAGCTTAAGAGGGATATTGAACTGAAATTACAAATTATTTTACATTCTACTCGTGCATGTTTGGGTGAAGCTAGACCCTCCCTCCACCCCCCTCCCCTCCGGGGCTCACCAAAACATACATGAGAAACAAAAAGAATGCATGTCAATATAGGTTGATTTGATCATGCGACGACCCTAATATGAAGATGACAACGCCACATGATATCCACACCCAAGTCCGGGGTTCGAACCTGGAACCATTATGGCAAACTTTCTACAATTACTACCCAAAACTACAAAAGTATCAAGCATGGGACTTAGAAGCAATGTGTTCAGCAGAATACACTGAAGACCATGATAAAACAAATAATTCCCTTTCATAAAACAAGAATTAAAAATAACCCCACTCGGCCTCCATATGCCACCACGAGTGCCACCATCAAGTTAAAACGTCGATGCATTAGAGTTAGACCAAATAATTGTGAGATTCTGAAAATACATCTTGTCCAATATCACTAATATGTTGAGATTCTATGCAGACGAGACACCACCGAGCAAATTATTGCTCTCGTCATTGTATACATAGCATTCGGTGTGGCATTGCCGACGAGCGCTAAACAAATGTTTAGTTAGATTTAAGGGTGCCAAGGGCAATGCACATAAGCTTATAATGCTGCTGCGAGCTGTTAGCACCAGCCTAAGTGCTTAGAATAATAATTGCCGTGTGCGTGCGACTGCGACGATGCATACGTCATAGGTTATAGGCACATTTTATTTTGTGAATAATAATAGATCTGACGAACAGCAAGCGAACATTATTAAAGTTATGTAATGCCGAATAACATACGTAGTGCTCAACTCTCAAGGCTGTCTTCTATATACATCTCTAGGCAATGTGTTGTCGGAAATAGATCCACATTTCACACGCCGACCGAGTACTTGCCCCTCGAAGATGGACCAACTGGGTGCCGACAACACGCACCGAAACTACCCTCCCTTCTTGGTAGCACCAATCAGCATATTTTGATTTGAACAGTCACGTCTTGACCAAATTACAAAAACCCTAAGAATTGTCAATAATAATTTGACCAATATTTTTTGTGGCCAAAACTCCAAGATCACGGGCATAAAGATTAAAGAACGACGCAATGGGACAATTTTACCAATGGGACCTAGACCTAGCTCGATATATTGATCACGTTTAAATTATCTCAACGGATCATCATGGTAAACCCGATGTTTTTACTTTTACTTTGAAAAAAAAAATCAATTTATTAGCCTTCAAGAAATATATTTTAAGGGATTGGAGGGTTAATATCCCTGACCGGCAATCCTGACTGAAGGTTTTTTCCGAGGTTTTCCTCAGTCGTTAAGGCGAATGCAAGGGATTGAGTCCTCTTAAATAGCCCTCGGACATCCCTTCACAATTTCCTATCCGCACATACTTTTACCTAGTTCACCTGAAGAGGGGCTAATTGCACCCTATAACAGGTTTCCCACGATAAAAAAAAAAAAAAAAAAAACGAAAACGAAAACGTGAATGCAAAACTAACAAAACGTGAATACTGATTTTTATGAGTGCTACTGTGCTCTTATTTGAATTAAATTGGTTTAAAGGCGCGACAACCAAAGGTCATAATGTGTGCCACTCTAACCCAGGGCATGTGGGGAGGAAAACCCTTGCTGGGGAGAGGAAAGCGGGGTTCTCACGTCATGGTCAATGGTCATCGTCTTTATCATGGTTCGTATAGTCGACTAGCGGAGTTATCTGTGCTCGTAGTTGTAGCTAGAGTTGTAGTCATCGGGATCTTGAAACAAGAGGGAGGGGAGGGGAGGGATTCCCGACGACTACTGCCAGAGCTTTCCTCAAGTTTCGGGCAGTAAGATACTCGACTTGCTAGCTGATGGAAAATGGAAAGAAAGCTTCGAACTGTTCGGGGATTCTGGTTGCATGCCTCATAAATCATAATATGGGCTGGGCCAAATCGAGATATACTTTTTCATCAACCAAAATAGCGTGGTGGATTAGGTACATGAGATAGGAAAGCGGCGTCATGGTCAATGGTCATCGTCTTTATCATGGTTTGTCCCAGTCCCCGGTTTTCAAAGTCTGGGTCGCGTCCCCAAAATTGGGACAGTGAGGATTTGCTTTTGGACATCAAGAAAAATTTGGGGAATGGAAGAGTTTAGTCAAAAAATAATAAAAGAATTCTTTTCACAAAATTAATAAGTAAATTTGAAAATAAAGTGTGACTTCCTGCATTGTCCCGTTATAAGCACAACACCTGTAGTGAAACTTTTGACTGTGATCTTTTGAAGTCGAAATGAGTCATTCTTTGAAGATATGAATGAAGGATGCACATATGTGGAAAATGACGCTCTACCATGAAATCTCAGAACTGCAACGCCACCTTACTGGAGGTTTCGTTGTGTGACTGCTAATAATATATGTCTGCTGCTTTGGTCCATATTGCCACCCCCAATTACAAGGGGGGCATTAGAATACCATTTGGTTCTTCAGGTCTAGGTTTTCAGTTGCTCAGTAGCCCCCGTACAGAGACCATTCAACGCAATGAATAGCTGTCTGTAAGGCAATATTTTAAACCCGGGGTTTACATATTTTTGTAGGTGTAGTTGTGAAACTTTTATTAAGCAGTGTCATTGTGTATGTGTACCGTGGCCCCAAGCCTTGTCAGTAATAAAGGTTTCCCGACGATTGGGGGGGGGGGGGGTGGGGGGGGGTTATACCGAAGGAGTGTTGGGACGCGGCGATTTGATTGATTAATAATTGGGACTTAAGTGAGAAAGTTTGAAGACCGCTGGACTCTAGTCGACTAGCGGAGTTATCTGTGCTCGTAGTTGTAGCTAGAGTTGTAGTCATCGGGATCTTGAAACAAGAGGGAGGGGAGGGATTCCCGACGACTACTGCCAGAGCTTTCCTCAAGTTTCGGGCAGTAAGATACTCGACTTGCTAGCTGATGGAAAAATGGAAAGAAAGCTTCGAACTGTTCGGGGATTCTGGTTGCATGCCTCATAAATCATAATATAGGCTGGGCCAAATCGAGATATACTTTTTCATCAACCAAAATAGCGTGGTGGATTAGGTACATGAGATTAACAAAAAGGAAAAATTCTCATGTCGAGTTTCTAATCTCTTAGTTAATCAATACTCATGACATGCAATAAAATTAAGTTCTGGATAGCCTACTGATAGTGACTGATAACGTATCGCCGAGATCATGATATTGATATCGCCGCGTCTCCCCCTCATAAGTTCATAACCAATATCCTGCCAGCACCCACGATCGAGCACGATGAGGAGTGATAAACAAAACATATGAGTATGACGAGAATGAACGAAAGAAAATGTAAACTAAAGACAAAACCAGATTCCGTCTCCTTGCAAATCTAATACACCCAAGGAGACGTGTACGGTTGGTTAGTTCTTGAATTCATTCTAAATCAATAACCCAAATACGGCTAGTTAAAAATTAAAATAGGTAAAAAAAAAAAACACACAAACAGCAATGTCGTTGTAATTATTAAGTAGGTTTATTTTTTGTGAGCAGCGTTAGTAAGTAACAAATGTAGGCTACAGTAGCACTACCATGCAGGGTTTCCTCCATCTTGGTACAAAAGTTATTTCAGGTTCAACTGTTTACTTTGAAGACGTGAAACTCTCGCTCAGTTGATGACATGTTATAGCTGGGCCTATTTCCCTCTGTTTTACACGGTTTCAGTCGACCAGAACCGCGAGGATAAACTGAAGGAGAGTTGGCATGTTAACTAAACTAGAGGCCTCGTTCATACTTCATAATCTTCTAAGTTCTAACCAAACCAGTAAACTTCGTAGTATTATGTACAATATAGCTAGACTTGCTCACTGATTTAAATATGTTCCATTGATGCCCCCCCCCCCCCCCCCCCACACACACACAAACAGGGTACACGCAGTACGAAGCAAAACTATCAATTTGAGAAATATTTCCCAGCGTGACATCTGGCATATCATAAGGAGACCTTATATTTTGTCTTGTTCAGATAGGATCACATAAATAAAGTTTGTGGCTTGTTGGATGAGCGAAGCAAAGACTTCAATTTCACTTACCCTGAGAAAATAGCTTGGGTGTTTTTTGTTTGTTTGCTTGGCATATGCAATCTTGATGAAAATTGGAGGGGACCTTCGAAATCTCTGAACTTAGACCTGCCACGATTTTGGGTATAATCGAAGAAATATTTCTCATGAATATTGTACTTTTCCGATTTTTTTTCCCGATTTTGAATGCAATATTTTCATACTTGGGCCGATTCCCACTAAACGGGTGGGGCTAAAACGTTCATATCTTACATGGACATTAAGGTAATTAGATGAGGGAGCGAAGCCACTGAGTCTCTCCATTCAACTCAAACGGCGCTCATTCTGTTCTTCTGAGAGTTTATGTGTACAACGAAAATCAGCCGAATCGCTGAACAGATTGCGCTGAAATTTTAAACCGACATCCGGTACGAGTTTACTGAAAACTGCTTAACAAAATCAGCAAGGCCTAAATTAATTGCGATTAAAACCTAAAAGAAATAATAAATTGTAAAATAGGCTGCAAATTTGTAGGAATTATTTTAACGACAATGGTTCTGTAATTGGAAAAAAAAATTTGTTTGTTATTTGTCTGGCTGTAAAACGCTGTGTGTGGCCAAGGTGTATCGAATTTTGCACGCTCAAGGTACCCCCAAATAGAGCTGGGAGATTTAATAAACCTTACAATATTTACACGTATTTCGTACTGGCTACGTTTTCCATAGTATTCACAGATGATCCTATATGCATTTCAAAACATGTTTCATAATTTTTAAAATACAATCCAGAAATTACAAAATCTTTCCCGACCATGGGATTGAACCCAGGTCTCCCACATTTCGGGGATAACGGCGCCTTAGCCAACTAGACTAGGAAAACGCCAAAGTCATTCTTAGACGAGTGAGCGAGTCATGTGTTGAGTACCCGTACCCGGGAACATTTGCATTTAAGTTTGATAATTATAATATTGGTATAAATTCTAGGTTTTTTACGTTTAGTTAGTATAAGGGTGCGTCAACTGCAAGACCATAATGCGGCACTCGAGCTTATGATAGGCTAGGGAGGCCTTAGGTAGGGGGAAGAAAGGGAATGTTACCGGTTACTCAACACATGGCTCACTCACTCGTCTAACAACGACTTTGGCATTTTCCTAGTGTAGTACCATTAAAAGAAAAAGTTGATAAGGTTAGCCAGAATCCATAGAAATAAAGGATTTAATGTTTTTTGAGGTGTATAAGGCCGCTTCGCAAATGCTTTTTCTAGTCGCGTTGATGGATGAGCTTTTTTGTAAGTTTTTTAGTATGCGTGGGATCTCTTTACTTTTTCGTAGTATGTAGTAGTATATGGTAATGGTAATGGTAATACCAATTAATAGAATGTAAAATATGTGAAGGCCCGAAGATTTTTTTTTTTTTTTTTTTTGCTTTTAGAACGCATTGTAGGTGATTATTGTCAAGTTTCTATAGGTAGTTATGTACTTGTTAATTATTATAAACCTAAAAAAATTCATTTTAAAACCTTTATTTCTATGGATGCTGGCAAACTTTTTCTTTCAAAAGGCAATACGTCACCATTACCGGTACCTTAATGTCCATGTGAAATATGATCGTTGTAGCCCCACCCATTTGGTCAGAATTGGCTCAAATATCACAAAAATATCACATTAAAAATGGTAAAAGTACGATATTCATGAGAAATATTTCTTCGAAAATAACCCAAAAACGTGGCAGGTCTAAGTTCAGAGATTTCGAAGGTCCCTCCAATTTTCATCAAGATCGCATATGCGGTTTGCCCAGTAGAGCGCGAAGAAAAGAAGAAAAGGAAAAAAAAAACACCCAAGCTAATTTTGTTGGGGGGGGGGGGGGGGTCAGTGAAATTGAAGTCTTTGCTTTGCTTATCCAATCACATATAGGCCCTAGAACATTTGACTGTTACAGGTGATCAAACCACCTTTCTTAGCTCCTAAGCCCAAAGCAAACCACGAGATGTAATTAAACTTCTTGACCCATCGCAAATCGCAATTCCAAGGTGTGGTCGAGCTTCCACGCACCTTCCCCCCGATTAAAAATCGCTGGTGTCCTGGTTATTAGGATTATAGCCAACTTGTACAACAAATAAAATGGTTATGGTGCTTGGAACACTGAGGATAGTTTTAGAGATCCTTGACACGACAGTGAGTAGACTGATAAATTGGAAGATTGAATTCTGATTTAAGTTTAATTAAGCTGCCAAGACACAACGTAACCTCTTAAAGACTTCCATTTAACCTTTGCAACCTCTTAATAGTCCATAATGTTGCAAAGGATTGGGTGACAAGAATGATAAAAGCAGCACAGCGTGCAACTGCAAATATCATGTCTTGTTTCCTTTAGCCCTGTGTCAAATGGTGTAGGAGCCCATATTTTACTAAATTTTTAACTTTCAAAATATTTAATTGAACACAGGGTTCCCACGTTAAAATCATTAAACTGACTCTCCTTGAGAAGCTTCATATGTCCTGGTGGCCAGTGGCGGTCATTGACCTCAATGTAAGGTGTGCAATTCCCAAAAACGTGGTGGCGCGGAGTAGCTGGCTGGGGTCTGGGGAGAAGCCCCAGCCGCCGGCCCCAAATTTGCCGTAGACGATTTTTTGGGGGGGGACTGTTAATTTTAATGACCTAGAACGAGTTCTGAGGCGAATTTGTATTCTAAATAACGGTGAAATATGCAGCTAAAGCAGCCTAATTTTTTTAATGCACAAGGTGAGCACTTTACTTTAACCGGATGTGGTTTCGGGACAATTTCTAGAGCAAAATAAAGGTGATTTTTTTGTATTTTTGTACACATTGTATGTGTAGGCCTAGTATGAGAGTCTCAAACTACAGGCTCGCCAGCCAAACTCGTCTTTTTTTTTTTTTTTTGTTTTTTTGTTTTGATTTGCAAGGCATTTTAAATTTTTTTTCCTGATTGATCAAGTGTGCAATTGTCACACCTTGCACACACCATAAAAACCGCCACTGCTGGTGGTCGTTTTAATGGGTGGTAACGGTAAATTAAAACCAATTGACACAATTGATTACAGGTAGAGGTATATTTCTCGATTTGGATAGTCGGGAAACACTCCCGTAAGTGGAATTGTATTAAATTTTATGGTAGAGGTAGTCCTACAGAGAAATGAAAATAAATTGAATGATGCCAGATGGCATGACACATGTACAAAGGGAATGGCCCAATAGGCTGATTGGGGGCATATGAAAAGGAGAAGACATACAAATTTGAGCATTTGAGCAGGCATAAGACCCACAACTACAATATTATTAATTTGTAATTTTAATTTCTATTATATGGGTTACAAGTAAAATAAGTCATGATTCATGTGGTTTAGCTTACTATGGCTTCCTCCACCTTTAAGCCCCACCCATATGTGATTTTCATTTTTTGAATAATGGTAAGTTTTCCTATGGTCCTACCATGTAGCTTGGTGGCATTACTAGCCTCAACATAATTTTATTTGAAACCAAACCCAATTTTTTCTGGCCTTTTTTCTTTCTCTTGAGTCTTTATACTTTCCAGGTTGTTCGAAATCAAATAAGTCTATCTTGGTTAAAGAACAACAAAAAAACTACAAAGAAAAAACAGTGCCGTCTGAAGAGGATACAGAATAAGCATTTTTAGCAACAAAAAAATTGTGTTTGGCTGACTGGCATCAGAGTTGTTTGAAATTTTGCACAAATGTCAAGGGAATGTCAAGGGAGTGGAACTGTAGGGCTCTACCTACAGTGGCACTTGTAGAAAAACAGGTTTAGAGAAATACTACAAAAAAATTATTTTTACCATAAATTGACCATTTTCGTGATTTTTTCCTGGCTGACAAACAAACCTGTAGGGCTGTCCATGTATGCTTTCTTGATACCATCATACCACTGTTAAGTTTCATATCCTGGCCGAGCAAACAGCTATTTGTTAAGTGACAAATGTGTCCTATTCCCTTAGGGCTAAATCCAGTAGCGACTCTCACTATTGTGCGCTAACACCACCTTAAATATTCCACTCCAATTTTAATTTCTTAACACAAAATATTGTTAGTTTTATCATATTTCATTTCAACATATAGTCTACTACACTCTGCATTGGCCCTCGTAACACAGAGCTTCAATGGGTTTAGGCCTCTGCCTACTACAGACTACACGCCGGGCGTAGAGGGGTCAGAGTTATTTGGACTAGCATAGTACTATACGGATTTTCAATGCATTGGATGGACCGAGTGCTGAGCACTATCTCTGCCCGGAGCCTCGGCCGTACTAGGCCCCAGCTGTCACAGGCGCACTAGGATGGCAGATTTTATGCTGGTGACGAAGTAGCGCCACTCTCTCCGCTACGCCAGTGGCCACATACACATAAATAGGTCTAGCTACTGTACTGTACAAGATTCATCTTCCGCACAATCTACTTCCCATAGGCATAGGCATTGTCATCGGTTTCGTGTAATTTAAACAAGAGCCATGTAGGCCTTCAACATGTAGGGCCTAATCCACATTCCACATTCTTATTTAAACTTACCTAGCATTTGATTGAAGATTTTGTCGAAATTCACTTCACTCTTCTTTTCCAGATATTTGTGCATGACACTCCGAACACTGCAATGCAAGAAAAAAAACACTGGTAAGCCAAGTAATTTGTTATGTCTTGGGATGTATAATCTTAAAATTTAAACAGGACGTAAGTTTTAAATTTAAATGAAAGTGTCGTAAAGACCTACAGGGTAGGCCTAGTAAGGCCTGGTTCCCACACCGTCGTAAGGAATTGTTATTGTTTTAAAATCAAAGACTCTTGATTTCTTTCTGATCTGTCACAGTGAAGTTGTTGCGACTTCTGATTAGTCGGTTGGTCGACGTCGGATTCTGTGATTAAACCAAAACGATTCAACACGCAGGTCCTATCCCCTTATACAGGGTTCCCACTTATTATTTAGAATCAATTTCCCTGACTTTTCCAGGTTTTCCAGGTCTAGTTTTGCTTAATTTCAGGTGTGATACACGCCAAAAAATAGATTGCTGAACGAAGCACCCCCTCGATAGGCTATGCTCTAAAATTCTAAATTACCTAACCGGGAATTTTTTACCCGTACCCTGCTTCATGATTGATTTTTTTTTAAAACTTTTCTGACTTTGAAGTCGGGAAAACATTTTCATAAATTCGGTGAAAATATATTTATTGAGTTAAGCGAATAAGCCTAAATAAATTCCTATTTTCCCTGACTTTTCCAGGTTTTGAATTTTTTCCTCAATTGCCCGACTATTCCCTGACATTTTGACCCATGTTTTCAATTCCATGATTTTTCCAGGTTTTCCAGGTCGGTGGGAACCCTGTTATAATACACATACAGTAGCACACACAGTGGCATATCAAGGAATGTGGAATGGGTCGGGGGGGGGGGTCGACATGCTCAATAGGGAAGGGGTCTGGGGCGAAAGCACAAGCCACTGTAGAGGCTTTTTTGCTGAAGGTGAATTTTCTCTCTCATATTTGATGTTTTTAACTACCGGTAGAGGTGGTCGTGTGAGGCGTGACTTTCCTCGTGACTGTGCATGAACGCTTTGAATAGGTAGGTAGGCTTACCGTGAATTTGCGTGATACTCTAATAAATAACAGTCACGCTGTGTGCATGTTGTGAGTTGTGACTGTGCGTGACACTAAATGCTACCGCACGGAACGAGCCCTTCTCATCCGCAAGGCCAGGCCACCCTCTTTGTAGCTTGCCTCAAGTCGTAGGCTACCCTGCCCTAAAATTTTGTCACGAATACGTGGACGAGAGAGTAATAGACCAACAATCTCTTGCATTTATTGTCTGCCAATCAGTTGTATTCATCTCTAGTTAATTATTTGTTCACCGCTCTCTTGAGAGGAGCAAGTGACAACAGGATGTCTGCCGTCTGACAATGCGAACGTGACCAGGTTGGTGGCGATCGGATTAGAAGGGAGCATGCTAAATGCTCCTTAAAATACCAACAATTGAGTAATCGTGCGTGCGCGTGATTGCTTGATAACGCAAGTAGTTGTGCATGTACGTGCACACTGTTGTGAGAACCGGGCGTTTTAGTTTTAAGAAATTGTATGGGCCTAGTAGCCTGATTGGTTCGTAATGTTTTAGTGACCTGTCATAATGAAGTTAGCCTACTCCTTTTGATTGGTCGTCATATAAGGATTATTGACGTCTGATTGGTCCGTCATAAGAATTTTGGGGGGATCCAAATGCTTTTTCCGACGTTTTGAGTCTAAGCGCGTTGGTGTTGAATGAAATATAATACCAAGTACCGGTAGTCCCTACATGAACATTCGCGCTTCCCCCCCCCCCCCCACAACCTACGATTCCCCACAAAACATCGTAAAAAGCTTTTGCCCCCCCCCCCAACCGAAGGAGTTCCGAATTTTGTTGTTGTTAAGCTCTTTTCAAGACTAAAACAAAAACAATTTAACACGTAAGTCCTATCCCCTTAAATAACTAAACCAATTAGTGGGAACTGGGCCTAACTGTATCCTAGCACAAGTTTTTAGACAATCGGAAAACCATTGATTTGAGTCAGATGTCAGATGTCAGATGGGTGCAACTGCAAGATGATGACCATCAGGTCTACTAGGTAGGCGGGAACTTCTTTGGTTGGGGAGTCCAAAATAAAATCATCATGTTTTTCACTAAAATAAACAAAACTACAAAAACTAACATTTCTATGTTAAATAGGTAGCCTACTTTCAACCGAAAAGGAGTTTCGCCAAAAAAAGAAACGTTAAAGGTTTTGTATTTTCTTTTTTTTTTGTTAATAAAACAGAAAAACATGATTTTATTGTCCCCCCCCCCTCACCCCAACCGAAGAAGATCCAGTAAGCGGAGGCCTAAAAGTTAACAGTTTTTTTTTTTTTACATTTGACATTTAAACATTTACATTTTTGGCAAAGTAACTTTTCAAAGTTGCTAGGCTACCTAGGCCACCTTGACAGCCCCCCCCCCCCCGTGGGTAAAAAAAAAAAAAAAAAAATTGTATTAGATTCTACCCACACAGTCACAGAACTGATTTTCAGTGGGGGTAGCCAACCATGTAGGCTAGGCGACGACACCATTGACGAGCAAACAATGACCGGTACCGTAGGCCTACTCTTTCGGTTGGTAGCCCCAAACTTTTCATCATCACGTTTTTGCTGATATAGGGTCAATCGGGGTAAGTGTGGCACCTTTTTGTGTTATTTGACTTCAAAGCCCTGGCAGAGCCAGATTAATAAGTACAAAAATTCCCCAAAAATTAAGGAAGGTCATAGGTCAATCATTATCTAACCAACAGATACTGCTATTCTTTTATGTAAAAAATTAATTAACTTTATCATTTAAAAATGCAAATGAGAACGGGTGCTACCTGCCACACTTACCCACAATTATGGGGTAAGTGTGGCACCACTGGGGGGAAGTGTGGCACCCGCCTGTTTTACACAGAAGCAAGGGAAAAGTGTGGCAAGGTAGAGAATTCTCTTCTGACAAACATAAATTTTTTCCAGATTTTTAGTGACTTAATTTGATGTATATCACGTCATTTTAAGATCGGCTAACATGTTTAAGATTAAAAACGGCAGCCGATTTATTAGCCTAGGCCTATAATAGTTGCCTGTAGGCATTAGGTTGTCAACTCTTCATTTTTCAAAAACATCTGCCATAGATGCAGAGAAAATGTATCGGATTCGTTCACCCTGTTGAGTTACACCTGGTTCAGGAAGAATTCCGATTACTTGTTTTAACTTCACGAACGATATGTCACTTTCTTTTGTACCCTACGAAATTCTTTTATCGTTCTGTCAAGGCATCGAAGTGCCATCACACTTAACTCATCATCGTCAACGGTGAACCATACAAACGTACCTGTAGGACGAAGGCTTTCTACATTTTACTTGCCTGTTAAAGAACTCGACAAGGATGAATATGCATCGTTTTAGATCGACTCTTATTGAAATCCGTTTTTAATGTTATAGGATGTCCTTCCTGGTCTTCTACCAAGTCTGCCTAATCATTCGAACTACCCTCAACGTCAGACAAGACTTCCGGTCTAGGCTTATTTATCTTTTTCTGTTTTTTTTTTCATTGAAAAACCATCATGCCACACTTACCCCAAGAATTAAATTTTGTTGGGTAAGTGTGGCACCTTCTTTAAATTTGCCCCATATAATTTTTTTAAATGCTCCTTTGCAATTTAGTTACTTATAACCTCATTGAATTCAATAAGAGCAATAAATAGATAAAATTAATGCATTCATACCCTTAAATTCAAAACATTACATATCTTGGCCGAATTGCGTTTTGTAATTAAAAAACAAGTGCTAGTTAAAATGCCCACTGCTCTTTAAATAATTTTTTTATAAATGTATGAATTTGTGAGAATAAGCTTTATATGTCACTGAATAATAATTGTTTTACTTTTTTTTTTTCTAAGTTCATAAATAAACAAAATATGGCCGGGTGCCACACTTGCCCCGGTGCCACACTTACCCCGATTGACCCTAGTAACAAAAAAAACTTCAAAACCTTTAACGTGGATATTTTAAATGAAAGTCCTTTGAAAGTCGTTTTTATTTAAAATAGCGACGTTAAAGGTTGTAGGTAGGAAAGGAGTTGAGGGCTACCAACCGTAAGAGTGCCCAATGACCAACTAGAGACCAGCAGTTCAAGTGTGGTAAAAATGAGACAACCAAAAAGTGGGTAAAAACGAGACAGTGGCAATTTATAAAAGCCTAGGCCCTAATTGAGTGATTCTGACAACCAAAACATATTTATCAATTTCAGAATTTTTTGCATACCTAGCCTACTATGAAATAAGCATCCACTTTAGGATTTCATTTCTTGTTATTGCAAATTTGATTTAAAAACAACACTGAAAATCAGCTGAAAATCTTTTGACAACTTGACTTAAACTTTGATATGCAGCTGTGTTAGGTTAAAAGTCATTGACTGAAACTTTTTCTACAAACATGCTTAATGGTCCAATGGTCATTTTCATCACAATGCTATGTGCCCTTGGCATAATTAATTAGTTAACTCTAACCTAAGTTTGCTAAAAATGAGACACTCATTTGGATAAATATGAGACACTCCTATTCAATGATAATGCCATTTTCCCGCCTTTACCCAGACTTATCTGGTCATCATGACACGTCGGGGAACCCCTTCCCTTTGACAACCTCCCCGACGGCGACGACAATGACAACATGGACGGATGATGACACAAGACGGAGACGACCACGACGTGGGGGAACCCCTGCCCTCCCCATACGCTTGTGGCTGGTTCTGAGTTCTGACCAGCACAGGCCTGTCCACCCCTTGTCCCCCCGCGTCATCCCTTACGTCCCACACTTTGTCTCGATTAGCCAAGTTGCATAAATATGAGACGTTAAACAATATCCAATCAATCAATCAAGTTTGATAATCTTTACAACTAATATTAATCTGTCTAATTTTATTTCGTTTTGCTAAGATTTTAGCCATAAAGTACCAAATTGCATGTTACACTGCACCCATAATACTGAATTGTCAATAAAACGGTCAATCGACCTCATAGGCCTAACTAAACATTTTAAAAATTATTTCTTATCATTTTTTCCTTGTCTGTCTCATTTTTACCATCCCATCTATTTTATTTATTTATTTATTTATTTAAGTAAGCCTTCTACAGTGTTCACTCATATGCATGTCATATAGACATGCGAGTATTTGAAGTTGTCAATGAGGAAGATCTGTACAATTGTTAAGTATTATTTACATGGTATTTTATACATCCCTCTAGAACTGCTATGTTAGCCTAGAAATGGATTGTCTCATAGGGGTAATGTGGGTAATTGGAAACAGGGCGTAATTGGAAACTCCCTTTATAACTTCCGTAGCTATGTGAAGTTCAAATTTTAAAAAAAATTGTTAAGATAGAATGGTCCAGACCTTTATGGAAAATGTGCAAGTAGTTATAGCTTCTTCTGTTGGATGATGTGCATGTCATACACATTACAACCAACCTCTACACAAAAAACTTGTTTCAATTTGAAACACTTCTCAAAATTGCCCCTGTTATGGTCCTTATTTTGTTTTTAAGAAATTTGTTCTTGGATGGAAATTAATAAAGACACATTAGTCAACAATATGGTACAGGTGAAATTTAGATAATTACCATAGTTTCTCCTGATAAGCAATGTTTCCAATTCCCCTATTATCTCATACTTGGGTATGAATTAGGTGTAATTGGAAAAATACAGGGAAATTGGAAACAAAGCCAATTTCAGTGGTAAATGGAAACACATTTAAATGTTTGGTTTTAAAGTAAGGTAGGCCTAAGTTGGCAACAGTGTCTGACTACACAGCCTTCTAACTTTTAGGCTTATTGATTATCATGTTTTGGAAGGAAAGATACCCTCGAAGCTCAGATGACCACGATTCGGTATTGATAAATAATATATTTGCTGGTCCAATAAAGATAAGTGGCACTGTGGACTTTGTCTTGGACCTACACCAAGATGCCTTGAAAAGATTTTCAAATTTTTTATTTTTTTCCCAAAGAGCCATTCCGTCAAAAGCAGGAATTTGGGAATAAAAATAAAAATAATATTTTTATTTTATTTTAGCAAAAAACTGTTTGGTCAACACTTCTGTTTTAAAAATTAAACAGTTAAACAAAAAATCTCATTATTCTAACATAGTTTTAAGCATGTTTTCACCGTGTGTTGCCACACGGATGTGACTAAGTGAAATATGCTTAAGTTGGTTGCAATGTAACTAGAGGATGGTACCCCTGACTGAGTGGGTGTATGAAGATAAACTCAAGACAGGTGCTGGTACTTGTCAACTGTGCAGTATCAATTTTCTAGGTAAGTCATGTTTCAATATATCTCAATTTCATTTAAATGCTACCTGTTGTAACATCCGTTACACAAAACTGACAAAAGTACTTGTAAATCAGTGAAGGTTATTCTGATAAAAACCAAAACTTCCAAAAGTGAGGTTAGGGTACTCATCTACATGTGGGATATTTTGGTTTATTTCTACATATCATAACTATTAATAAAATGTGTAACGGATGTTACATGTAACGGATGTTACATTATTTGTTAGTTAATGTTTGGTCAATAATTGAGTGAAAACCAATGATACTTGACAACTTAAAATGTTAGGATGGGTCTAGGCTAGGGTCTAGACTACAGGTTCCTGGTAGGCCACCTGTAGGGCCTAGTAAACCTACAATCCTAACCTGACCTAACAAATTTCAAAGTAATAAAAGGTCTGACTCATTAAACAAAATATTGTTATTATAAAATACATAATTGGTAGGCCTAATCTACTTACTTGGTCCAAGACTTCTCTCTATAAAGTTTTTTTTTTTTTTTTTTTTTTTTTTTTTATAATTGTATTGTCTTGCCACATCCTTGTTAAATCCATCCTATGTCTCAAAAAAGTTACTAATTTTAATAAAATGTAATGCATAATTCATCAAGCAATAGCTTGCAATCTGTTTTTTTTTCAAAGAAGGTTTGTTTTCAAGCAAATGCTTCAAACGCTGCGCTTTCAGGTCACTCGTAACATCCGTTACAAAGCACTGTAACATCCGTTACACACTATTTTTATTAATTAACATTCAATTTTGAACTTTTCTCAGAATGTAATGACATGAGGGTATTTCATGATTCCTTGTGAATCACCATATACCAAAATTATTTTTTTACCCTACTTGGAGGGCCTGACTTTTTAGTAGAAATACCACTTAGTGTAAATGTAGGCCTAGTTCCCAATTAGTAACATCCGTTACAACACTAAATAGTGATATTTCTTGAAGATGGTTAACATGTTTGGAGTGCAATTTTACAGATCAGTAAATCAAAATTATGTGATGTGATATGTGCTACCATAATATGAACAGCTTATATTTTCAAGTCTTAATATATGTGTTAAGTAGTGAAAATGTAACGTCCGTTACATACGGAATGGCTCCAAAATCACAGGAAATCCAAAAAACCGCAGTAACGTTTCCATTTGCCCAATCGATGCATGTTTTGTTTTTGTTGGTAATTTACCAATCTGTTGATGTAATTTTTGTAAATTTAATTTTAAGTGATGATTGTATTGATATTTAAATACAAAATACAATTTTTTTTATACAACAGCCTTATTTTCATGCTTGTGATACTTTTGAGATTTTCCGTACGGAAGGTTTTCTTTAAATGTACACAGAATCTACAGTTTGTATCATAATGTATTAATTCTTTATGTGTTAGAATCACAGCTTAAAATGCTTTGTTTCCAATTAGGCCTACCCTACTTTAGTTTCCTTATGGGTCTAGGCCTATGAGTTGTACCATGGCTGTTTCCATTTAGGCCTACCCCAATATCCGGGGTAATTGGAAACAAATTCGAGTTCAAAAAAAAGCAATAAAAATACCATACAATATTCTTCCATCAAATTCTTGTTGGTGTCATGATTTAGTTTCCCAATGCACAATTTTGCTCCTTACATTTTTTCTCTCCTATCAATACCCTAGCCTACAAATAAGGTCAAAGTTTAAAAACACTAAAAGTGTTTCCAATACCCACGTTACCCCTATTTAAACACAGCCGTCTCATTTTTGTCCAAAACGTCAGAAAAAAATGAGACGGTGTTTTTAATTGTTTTTTAATAGTTAAATTAATAAAAATTAAAATGTAATGTCATCATTTCATAGGGGAGCTGAAGATTGTGACACCACCTTTCATTGCACTTTGTACACATGAAAGTTTGCTTTTGTGTCTCATTTTTACCACACTTGACCCCTATTTAAGTAGGAAACACCGATCAATCAAGCTGGACATGATTTCACCTGCAGACAGCACCAGAATCAACAGGGCCGATTCGGAACAACCTTAGAATTTACCCCGTGTATATTGATACGTTGGACGTACGAAATCGCAAATTATTTCATACGTTGGATGCTTGCTATTGGTCGGGTTCTCAACGTATCAACGATGTATACAAATAGTACGTTGGGATTAAAATAAAATCATAATTTTTATTACTAAAATACTCCCAACAGAAAGGATTTCGGGTGCGCTCTTATCGATTATATCCTAGAACTAGCGCGGCGCACTGTAGCCAGCGGAAAGTTCGGCTAACCTAGCGTAAGTAGTTGTTAGTATAAAGAAGTAGGGAAACAAGGCAATTTATTGTTTTGTTAATGTAAGTTAGCTGCAGTGGAGATGCGCGCGCACGTCGGTTTGAACCGGGGTAGGCCTACCCTATGCCGAGAATCCAACGTACGAATATACACTCCGTAGAATTTATTATGTGCCTCATTGCTAGGACGGCTCCGATGTCACTGTTTACAGCCAAGCAACAACTGATGACTTAGTCCAAATCAGAAGTCAAAAAACTTTTATAGCAGGAATCGAACCGTGGACCTTCTGCATTGGAAGCAGAGCCTGTAACCACAAGACCAACGAACCACACAATGGCTAAAATGATAAGGCTACGGCATAGACCTAGGAGCTAAGCCTAAAAGTTCAAAGCCCTACCAAGCCAAGGGCCTAGGGCTAGGCTAGCTAGGTAGGCCCTAAGCCTAGGTAAGCCTAGAAAGAGCCCTAGGCCTAGGGCTGGGCATGACCCTCACGAGCGATGACAGTGACAGTTTGAAGGGGAATAGCATTTTCAAACATCACATTGAAGTTTTATACCTTGGGTCAGGAAGTATGATCTTCTTGCTGGCTCTTGCTGCTGGAGTGCATTTGCTTTTCTCCATAGCCATCAAATAGCTCACATCCGCGAGCACAGCCTCAAGATCGGCCATTTTGCGCAGGTACTTTTCTTTCACTTCCTAGGACAGAACTTCTAGGCCTAGGTTATTACCTAGCACTTCACTCACACGTACAGCACATCTTGAACACTAGGCCTTCAAACTTTCAGACAATACATAGACAAACTTTTATAAGTTCAAATGTATATTACATTAGATGACACTTCAACTTCATTTGGACACTCGTAGGCCCAGCAAGTTGTTTAAGTGCGTAATAAATAGGCCTGGTAAAACCGAATGTTTTGTCATTTCGAAGCTACAGGACACCTTGTGCTTGAAACGCAATCGTACATTACACTATAGATCCACTGTGAGCCGCACTAATTTTACACAACGGAATATCAAACCACTCACTGACTGAAAACTAATTACGAGGTGAATGGAGTCAACAGACGTGCAAAACGCCCAGCGAGGGAAGACACTTCGGACAATTTAGTTCGTAAATTCGCCTCATTTAGCGCTACTGTAGGTTCCATGGAAAAGCGATGTTTTCATGTACTCGATGAACGACTGGACTAGCGCTCTATGCAAAATACACGTTGTTGTTGTTGTTGTTGTTTCTGAAGCTACCGCGGGAAAAGTCATCCATACGAAAAAGAAGAAACGTCTCACTCGGTTACAAACAAAGGAACCGGCGAACCGTCTTCAATTAAAACCGAAACAAAAATTACGTCCAATGATATGCGTTTTTTGGTTGACATACCAGATAAAAAATTAAAAACTATAAGAAAGTTTTTGGTGAACCTGGAAAACTAAAGAAAACACCCGAAGAAAATTAAACTTCTTTCCAAGCATGTTTAGAACGGATGCTACAGACAAGAAGGAATGGCTACAGACCGGTCGGGTACAGACTTTTAATTAAGTTATATAGATTGACAATGTCTTGTACTCGCCTACCAATTATGGGCTTATGAGTGTAGAATAAAGATTTGTGAATGGATGAATAAATAAATAAATCAGCTGTTATCCCAAGAAAACTTGTATTTGTATTCCGTTCCGTTCCGTTCCGTTCCGTTCCATTTTTTTTTTTTTTTTTTAGAATAAAATATCGAGCTCTGAGATATAAAAGCAAAATCGTGGGAAACCGCCGAATGCATGCCCCTTTTCAGCTGGAGTCTAACATGATTGAAGTAAACTTCGGAGAAAACTTTATTACCTAATACCTATATATTAAGTGAATCAGGCAGTTTATTGAAGACCTTGACACTTATAACCCATGGATTGAGGTTCAGTTCAGTTAATTTTTATTTGTGCAATTTTTACAAAACCATTGTGTGGCACACGTCATAACAATGTTCCAATGTGAAATGTAGCCTATACAATTAAAAAAGTCAACAATACAAGACAATATTGTGTGTATATATGTGTGTGGCTCGTTGGTCTTGTTGTTAGCGTATCTGCTTCCAATGCAGAACGTCCAGGGTTTTTAACTTCTGATTTGGACTTAAGTCCATCAGTTCGTGTCTTAGGAGTTTGTAAACGGTGACTTTGGAGCCGTCGTAGCAACGAAGCACATAATAAATTCATAGTTGTTTTGAATCGGCTTTGTTGATTCTGGCGTTGATCCGCAGGTGTTCGCACTGTCCATACCACTGATTGCTATAATTTCTATTAAAAATATCGATCTTTGGTTGGTTATCGCTCACTCGTCGATTGCGTCGGGGGCTACAGGGTAGGCTTAGTCGCTTTGATTTACTGTCCCCCACTGAAAATCAGTTATATAACTGAGTGGGTAGACTCTAAATACAATTTATTATTTATTTTTTATTTAATAGGCATTAGATACATAATCTAGGTGCCCGTTAGGGCGCCGCAGCCAAGCCGCGGTGCGCTACACACTCGGGCACCTTATACAGCAAGCAGAGTTGGGGTGATTTCGAGGTGTCACCCAGCCATCATGAAACGTGATATGAACTTAAAAACTATCAAAATCAAGGGGATTTGGGTAGGTACCTGACAACACATGCCAAATTTGGTTTTAGTGGAGACCATAAGCTCCAATATGTATAACAATCGTGCAAATCGTGAAGAAAGTATGAAAATTGGTGAATTTACTAATATGATCACAAGGAATCCAAAAATCGATGACCCCAAGTTGAGTTCTTGTAACTTTCTTATTAATTGAATTAATACAATTAATTGATTAATTAACCAACAAAAAAATATTTAAAAGGAGACAACACGGTTGACATTGGGATCAAATGATAGCCTATTTTACGGAGAATAAATAAATGACAAAATATTAGTAAATTAATTAATTAATCATCAAATTAATTGAATTTTAGTAATATTTCATGTATAATAATGTACACCTAAAATTCTACCGATTGTTACAATTTCACCCCTTTACTAACATAATGCCAATAAATCCAAATTTTGATGGCCCCAAACGAAATTCCTGCAACTCCCAGATAAATGGATTAATGAAATTAATAATTAGTTTAATATTAGTTAAATGTTTGACATTCACAAATCACAGTCAACTTACTGATGTATCAAATTATAACAATACAAGCATAATAAAAGAGAAAAGTGATAGCTCCAAGGTCGGGTTCTTATCACTTTCCCATTAATTCAATTAATTCAATTAACGACAATTAATCACATATATTAAAAAATTAATGTACAAAATAAACACAGCATAGTCGACTTGGGTATCAAATGAAAGCTTATTTCACGAGTAAATAATATGTGAAAAAAATATTTTTCATTAATGAATAAATCTCCCAATTAATTAAATTTTAGTTAAATTACACCACTTTTGACTTTTGTATAGTTATGTATTCCAAAAACTTTACCGATTGTCATAAAATTTCGCCACTTTTTTAACATGATGACAATTTATCCAAATTTTGATGGCCCTTGGCCCTGAACGAAATTTCTGCAACTCCCAGATTAATGGATAAATGAAATTGAGAATGAGCTAAATCCTCTTAAAATTGTTTTAACATTTAATTATGCGCTACGATTGTCAATTGCAGTATTCAAAAAACATTATGATCACAATAAACCTAAATAGTGATGGGTCCAAACTGAATTCCACACAATTATCATTAATTGAATTAATGGAATTAATTACATATTTAAATCAAAATGTGTAAATGATCACAACATAGTCGAGTTGGGTATCAAATGAAAGATATTTTATGAATAATTAAGATAAGAAAAAAAATACACAATTAATAATCATCTAATTAAATGGAATCTAGTAAAATTTTACCACTTAGTATTATGTAGGCCTATAGATACCAAAAACTGGTACACGGCTATAAACTGGTAACATCCTTGAAAAGCTTGGCAAATAGAATTTGTATGATCATTTTACGTTTTTAATTTAAAAATAAGAAATTGGATAAACTATTTATTCATTTTATTTATTTAACGTCTATCCTATTCAGTTATAAAAACTGATTTACAAAGGAGGACAACTAAATAAATCTAATTACATAGATGCAGAAACAACAATAAACTACATTTAAGTAAATATTTGAAATAGTAGCATTACAACAACAATGCATTAAACACAACAATTTTGGTAACAAATAAAAATGATATTAAATGCATTAATGAATGAATCAAATAAAAAAGGGTGGGGAATGAAAAGAAAAGAAAAGAAAAAAAGGAAAAGAGAAAGAAAAAGAAAGACAGAAGGGGGAAAAACATTAAAAAAGAAAAACGAAAAAAAAAACTTTGCGTTTAAATTAATAATTGTAAATTCTATTTTAGTGTTGTTACGGATGTTGTTACGGGACACTGTACGTTTATGAATTAAGAATGCGCAAATGTGGAAGGGTAGATGAGCTTGGCCCTCTTTTTAGATCACATTTCTTTTGAGTGTGTATGGTTTGGCTGTATTTTTACAAGTTTTTGTATGTATGGGATACATAATAACCTCTTTCATAGTAGGCCTACTACTAAAATTTAAAAGACTGTCTACCTGTTGTAAAATACATATAACATATTTTTAAAAGTAATTGTTATCACAATGGTTATCAGCATTTACCAGCATTTCATCCACAGAGTAAAATTCTTTTTCAATTAAAAATGCATGCAGTCTCCTCGTAAAAATGTTATATTCACTGATTGTCTTGACATTCATTGGAAGAGCATTAAAAAAAGTTGCCCCTGCAAAGGTTGACCCCTTTTTAAATGATTGCAAGTTGTGAGCAAACACATGTACACCATATAAATATATATATTATTTTATATATATCAGTTATGTGACTGTGTGGGTAGACTCTAAATACGGATTTATTTATTTATTCCTTCTGGTATTATGATGATGCAAATCCTAATTTCTTAACATTTCTGATTTATGTAATTTTACAAAGGTTCTTCCTTTAAAAATATACAGACTTTAGAGAGTTAGTAATCCCAGCGCTAGAAATTGTTATCCTCGTAAATTCCGTCTTTGTGGTACCGTCCGTACTCTGCAATCTACTTGGTTGGAAGTCGACCCTTGTTCCAAGATTATATGTTTATGGTGATGTCTCGGCCACAAGTAAATCAAGAGCTAGATATAGTACATGATACAACTGGGGCTACATCCCTTTATTAATTTATGGACGATGGCGTACCATAGGCCTACATTTAAACTTTTGGTCATTACATAATACAAAATGAATACCTGCGCTGGCACACCCACGTAAGTGTAATATCTTATTGTTGTTGTATTTGATCATTGATCGGATGGCAGGTTTTATCTTCTTAATCGTTAAGTTCCTTTCGACGTCCTATTCCCACCATTCTTATCCTTGAAATTCGGTTCCCTTCACATTACTTCTCCATCACTCCCTCCTTAGTCTGTTCCCTCATCTTCATCCTCCTCATTTTCCTTGGGTCTTCCGTTCCCAGCAGTTTAGGCTCCTTTGGGAGTAGCTTGCTGGTTTATCCAAACTAGGGTGTTATCTTCAGTTGGCTTATATCTGCCATTATATCTCCACATGTTGATTACTGTAGTTCAATTCTGTTTTTACTTGGTCAAAATGAAATTATGACTTTACAAAAATTACAAAATAAGGCAATGAGAAGTATTCTTAGAGTAAAAAGAAGTACGTCTATAGTTAAAATGTGCAATGCACTGGGGTGGCTACAAGTAAAATACAGAATCCTACTAAATACTTTGTGTTTTTTTACATAAAACCTATCTAGGACTTACTACTACACACCTTCAAAATAAATTTGTACAGGTTAAGAACCTACACAGTTATCACACACGTAGAGCCGCTAATATTCATGTTCAAAGATCAATAAATAAAGTGCAAGATAAATCAATATTTACAAAAGGACTAAGGATATTTAACAGAATCCCGGAGGAAATACGCAAAAAAAATCCTGTCCATTTTAGAAGGGAATGTAGTAATCTCATAAAAGCAGGAAAACTCTGTGCTAAACCATATGAGAAAAGCTCATTTTGGGATACTTCCTGAATTTGTATCAAAATGTATTATACTAACATATTATGTGTAGTTTAAGAGGGCCAAATATTTTATATTATTTATTACATTAATTGTTTATTATGTACTGTATTGCATATGTAATTAGGTAATTATAAAATGATGACTCAAGTCTTGATTGCTTGGCCAAGACATGGACTATTATATATTTTATATCTCCGTCCTATGGCCTATTATATATTAATTACATATTTATTTGGCTTGTGTTAGTATTTTTAATGTATTTTTAATGTAATGTATTTTTAATGTTGTGTGTTTTTAATGTATTATATTGTATTTGTGAACGTGTAACTTTGTAAAAAATAGCAACTCTGCTAAATAAAGTTTTTACTACTACTTAATTGTAAGTAAATCTCCGGATTTGCGTGTCCAATACAAGCCAAACCTCATACCTTTTTTTGTCAGACCCTTTTGAATGACATGAAACACAAATTAATTCCCGCCTACTTTGCATGGCTCTCGAGTTGCCTGTAAAGTCACAGCCAGTGTGATCACAAGAACTGTAGCAGCAGCAGCAGCAGCTGTCATTTGAGCATGATTTGAGTGATTTGAGGTTATGTTGTAAATTTGTGATTTTGAAAATGTTTACTTTGTACTAGAACTCTCACGTTTGTAAATTACCTTTAAAATGTTCGGTTTGGAAAGTGTTTGTGAAAGTCTTGGTGCAAAATTTCAACGTTTGTCAACAGAACTTTCGACTTTATTTCATGATGGTAGAAATCAATTAGACAGACAACAGGCTAACACATTGCTTGATGAAATAAATGCTCTTGATTTTAAAGTATCATTTGTAAAAAACTTACAGGTTAGTTGTACTGTACTAGCTAGTAGTAGGGCCTAGGACTAACTAATACAAGCTTGCGTACAGCTTTCTTTGTATTCCATCCAGTACGGTCCAAGCTCCTACATACAGTTGAAATTAAAAGCTGGATGGAGATAGGTTACTGTGATTGTATGACTCACTAAAAATATATTATGTTCTTAAGCCTTCATTTCATTTCATTTTATTAGCAATCATTTACACTTGTACAGATCCACACACCTAAGTAGTGGCAAGTTTAGCCTGTATTTGAGTTTGCTTGTGTTTATCATGTATATTTCATCCAGTAGGCCTACAGACCTATTTGGCTCAGCTTCTCAACCATGTCGAGCTCAGTCTGGACCGAAGTGTTTAAATAAGGAAAATCCAGTCCGGACTCAGGTCACTGTCAAAGTGATTGCTGAAACAAATTTACAGCAGTTAATGGGAACGAGTCTTCACTAGACAAATATGACCTTGACACACCCGTAAGCACTCAAATTCAGATGTAGGGGGCCTAGGGGCCCTACAATGCTCTGGGGAAAAATTGAAACGACATACATGAATTCTAAAATGCACACAAGACACAGATATTTTTATGCATAAGAACAAACAACAAACGTAATTGCTTTATGTAATAAACCCTACTATTCACCATTGTTAAGCGTAAAGTCAACGCGGCGGGAGCAACCTCTTCATTTTCCCGCTGCGTCAACTTAATGCATAACAATGGTACTGTATATAGTACGGTTCATTACACACCTCAATTCTGTTTGTTGCATGTTGTTCAGCATAAAAATACCTGTATCTTGTGCATTTTAGAATTCACGTACGACGTTTCAATTTTTCTCCAGAGCGTTGTACATCTGAATTTGAGTGCTTACGAGCGTGCCGTTTACATGTCTGTCTCGTGAACACTCTTAATTGGTAATTTTGCCACATCGGACTACCCTGGTGGTGCAGAATATTAAACCAAAATTGTAGACACATTGTAGACACATGCATGGGGATCTTATCATTTATATTTCAAAATTGTGACAAACTTTACGCGGTATCGTGTTGAGCACCTGCATTTGGCAAATTTACCACATCATTTGTAGGTAGCTATTGTATTGTATTTATAAGCAGCTGTGAGATAACATGGGAAGCCATTCATGTCTAACAAAACAATAGAATATTTTCAGCAACTTCTAAGTGGAAGAAAGTTAGCTAAAAAAAATTACCACTTTTTAAATAAAATAGCAATTATCTTTTGTGTTACAGACTGCCAGCCTTATCAAACATTGCTGCTTTGGTATACCCCCTAATGAGACATTCTTGGTTGCAAAATGCTGCCAATTGATTTCAAACCTTGTGACCAAACAGCAAGTAGAAGTCAAGGGAGACACTCTCACATTGGTAGTAAATTGGATCATCGAATCGCTTAAGTGCTGTGCCGATATTGCCTTATTAGATATAATTCTAGCACTTGACGTTATAGTGAGAGACAATGGAGAGCACTTGTCATCACACCATATTGATCACTTGTTGGGGTCGAATGGAATTCTTACATCTTTTCTAGAGCCCACTAAAAGTAACTCTTTAAAATTAGCGTTACCGTGGGAGGTACACCTCTCTACTCTGAAATGCATCGAATCATTGACTTTTAAGTCTACAGAGTCCAAAGATGAAGAATTAGACCAACCTTATCTAGAACACTGTCTCCAGGTTTTCTTGAAACAGTTTGAGCAGGAGAAAACTACTGCACAAGACGAGCATAATTTCTGTAAAATTGTAATAACATCAATGAAAGGCATTAAGAACGTGATCTCTCAGTCTCCGCTACTGTTGCAGCAGCATCTGGGTGATCTATTGGGAGTTGTGAAAGCATTTATGCTCCATGGAATTCCAGGTTATTTTGGGCGAAAACCACAGCGGATATTTGCAGCACATCTAGGACAGTTTGAAATAAGACCAACTGCTGGAAATGGGCCTGCAATTGGAAAGGGCAGTAAGGTGAGAATTACTTGAACTTAATTTTAGGCAATGCACTGCATTGATCAAGTAAAACAGATAGGCCTCTAGGATTAGGGGAGGTAGGGGTAATGAGGAACAATGGGTAAAGGGGAACACGGGCTGTAATTCTCTCATTTGAATTGGGGGAAAAAAAATGTAGCCTAATGTTACAAAGTAAATTGATTTAGGTTCATTTCTCGATTTGTTTAGTCGGGAAACACTCCCGTAGGTGTAATTGATATTATTTACTACAATTCAGAAATTTAAAAAAAAAATCCATTCAGATGTATAATGCAACTACAATTCAGAGCTTAAAATGTACCCGTCCTGATGGTAGAGTGGTTAAGACGCCTGTCTGGAATGCGGGAGATCCGTGGTTCGATTCCCGGTTGGGGCGGACTTTTGTAATTTCTGAATTGTAGTAAATAATATGATTTAGGTTCATTACAGGGCAAATACAAAATAAGCAATTTTCTAAATCGTGGCACATGTAAATTTAGTTTTTGTACCAACCTAACAAAAAAGTTTGCTTCGTGTTTAACACTTTTAATCACTCTTGTATTTTTTTTATTTGGTGTAGGGCCTACTGTTTGAAATCCACAAAGTGTGTTTCAAAAACTTCCCTTAAAGTAGGTAGCCTACCACATAATGGTGATTGTTATTTTTTTAAATGTTAAGCATCCCCTTGAACTCAGCCTTGTTCCCCTTTACCCCAGCATCAATGTTTTCTGGGGTAAAAAGGAACACCTAAATGGGGTAAAAAGGAACATTTGAGGTAATGGGGAACATATCAGAATTAACAGTGTTATACTGCTGGGGTAAACAGGAACATAATAGGTGATTGCATTGTTGGGGTATTTAGGCCTATGTGTTCTGTAGTTGGTAGCATTTTATTCAACTTCTTTGCCATGATTTTTAAAGAACAAGAATTTTTAATTCCCCCCCCCCCCCAGTGGTAAAAAAACATTGGTGCCATTTTAATTTACAAAAACTATGTCATTGTTAAAATTTCAAATTTGAAAACAATAAAACATGTTTTGTAGGCCTACTTTTAAAACAGTACACAGTAGGGCCTACACCGAATAGTATTTTTACGAACCGGATAATCGTTTTCGAAACCGGTTAAAAACCGGTTTTTGCTCCGCAAGATTTTGTGTGTATCCCCCCCCCCCCCCCCGGCCACTGCACTAAACAGCTCTCAAGACAAGCACTCATCAATTATCGTAATATCCCAAGACGTAATGCTGTCCCATAAACAATGACGTGTTGATGAAGTAGTATTTCATAATCACGAAAGAGGAACAGCCGCTGGCCATTAAGATAACACTCGAGATTCCTTGCATCTGCTTTATATCTTGTCACAGTCTAGACAAGGTCATGATGCGTTGGCGCGGGGCGGGGGGAGGGCTGGGGCCCGAATACTGGAGAGTAAACAAGATAAGGAAAGGCCAGCCTATGCAGTATCTCTATTCCCATGTGATTAATTTCAGTTATTACCACTGGTGACAGCTTTGATTGACATCTAGCAGATTGAAAACATTAGAATTGTTTTGGTAATTATTTACGCAGTACAATCTCTGGAAGATCGCGAGTGGATAGACAGAAGGGGTGGAGGGCATACTCAACACACTGCCACAAGTCGGCGGCATGAACAAAGGACATTATAATTCGTAAGAAAATCGCCGCCAAGCACAAAAGAAATGAGAAAGCGCATGTTTAGATTAACCTTAATGTAGTTGTAGGCTGTACATTGTGACACCTGTGTTGCACGGGAAAGCGCGGCGAAATAAAAAAAAACGTGATTTTACTGATTTTTTAATTTTCGAAAAACCGGTTTACAAAATGAAAACCGGTTTCCTACGAAACCGGTTTACGATTATTTGATGTAGGCCCTAGTACACAGCATTTTTTCAATGTTGGCAATCCAAAATTGGATGATATTTCCGAGTAGTCAGATTTCCAATGTTTGATAGCCTATAACTTTGGCAATATTTGCTCGATTTCAACCATTTGTTTAGACTGTTATAAAGTCAAGTATACATTTGTTCAACCCTATAATCAACAACTGGTGTCCACTGCATAAATCTAAATCATTCCCATTGTTATTTCAGAATTTGCGTTCAAAAAAACAACGAAGCTCAAAAGTTAAAAAGAAACCTAATTCAAAAAATAAAATACCTGCTGAAGATGGGAAGGACATTCAGCTTGTAAGATCAGGTATTGTCAACAACTACCGTTTGTACACATCGGATGATGTGATTAACGAAGCTTTGGGTGAAAAACCACTCTCATTACAATGGTTCAAGACAAGTGAATCTGATTTTTCGGATACTGAAGGAGGACAGGCAGCTAAAATCCGAAATAACCAAGGGAAAGTCAGACAAGCTGCATTGGACCTACTGCTAACAATTATTAAGGTTTGTTCTTACTATATATTTAATAATTTATTGACTTTTGTACTTGTGGTGAGTAAGTACCTTGTGTAAGAAGTGCTTATTAAAATTTTGTCAGTCCAAAAATAAAAATACTGGTCCTACTCCCATCCCCAAATTCTATTTTCTAATGCAAAAAAGTTAAAAATAGTAAAACATAAAGTGACAACTTACTCCGCGGCTCCACCTAGCATGAAAGTCCAGTCCAAGTCCAGGCATGTTGCGTGCTCTAAGTGCAATACATATTTACTTCCAACCATTATGATTTTCATTTTTCAGTATTTTGAGCATCAAATGTCACGACTAATTTTAGGCAATAACAAAGCATATCAAGGCCAAGGAGTTTGTTAAGTGAACTTGCGTTGAACAACATTGGGGACGGTTTGGAAATTGTTGAACCTAATTTTATTTCTCTAACAGAATCTTTCAAAAGAGGCTCATTTCAAACAATGTTTTAACTGGTTTGCACAACCCAATGTTTTCAAGCTTATAGGTAAATTAAATTTGTCAACTTAGGGACTCTATGACACAAACGTAATTCTAAGAATAATTTAAGTTACTAGGACAATTTTACTAAATTTTATAGTTTCTACCCTATGAAAGTAGCAGAGCACGTATAAGAACACGCTACTGATATTCCAGGTTTGCGAGAGAAGAGTTCTATTTGGTTACTGGACCAGCTTGTTACCAGATGGACCCAACACTTTACAGTCATGCACCCTTGTCACTTGCCTCTTGAAAGATCCGTCTCCCCGGGGCCGCATGACTGTCCTCAACGTTATCACCGCATTACTTCTGGGATCGCGTCTCTTCCTGTTGCAAGCCGAATACAACAAGAAAACCTCAACATCATTCACAACGTTTTCCATTACTTTGGGTAACATGGTGCGTGAACTGCACCATTCGCTCTGCTTGGCACTCATTGCAGAAAATTCGATTCCTGTTATAATGCATATTTTAAAGAGCATAGCTGTGCTTGTTCAGAATACTCCTTATCACCGTTTGGAACCAGGACTTATTGCTAAAATTGTGAGGAATGTGCGTTGCTTTCTAAGACATAAAGGTATGTAGGCTATTGTGTCTAAATATTGTTTCTTGTAGACTTTCATACTCAAAAGTGAAAACTCTACTATTTAACCCAGGAACAAATAATTAATGTTTTTGTTTTTATAGATTCCAATGTACAAGTAGCAGTATTGACTGTTCTGGGATCCATTGCATCGGTGGAACCTCCTTCGATAGAAATAACGCATCAACTGGCTAAGCCTGCTAGATACAAATGCCAAGAAGCATCACAAGCACCATTAACTATGCCACAAGAGAGAGGCCCTTTACCAGAGTATGAGGTTGAAGTTGATGCAAACTCTCTCCTACTAGACGATGATGAGGATTCAGAAACGGAAACAGAATCCCCCGACCAAATATCATGGTTGCTAGAGATTTGTTTAGATAACCTTGCAGATCCATTAGAGGGTCCGGTTTTCAAAGAAGCTCGACCAAGGCTTCAAGTGTCGCCAACCCCTGTTAAAATTGAATCACTTCAAGTGCTTGCAGTCTTTTCCAGAAACTTTTTCTTGTCAATAATAGCACCACAGATGAGCTTGGTGGTGAAAACGTTACTGTCTTGTTTGACCAATGCAGACCTTGTCATACATCGCCATACGGGTCATGTTATTGAGGGAATAGGTCACTCATTACAACAGGACTTTCAAAACTCTTCCAGTAGCAAGTCAATCAATTTAGCCACTGCCGTTGGCTTCTGGCAAACAGTACTCAGTGGCCCAGTCACAGCAATGATTCAGAATAGCACCGATTCTACATTACGCACAGTGGGCTGCGATTGTTTGGCAAGCATTGGATCCGATGTGTTTCAACAATTACAGAGGGACAAACAAATATTGATTGTCACAATGCTCTTTGGGTGTTGTCAAGATGAAGACCACAATGTCAGATCGTCGGCAGTTCGCGCCTTGGCTATGTGCATTCTCTTCCCTGTGCTTCGAGAAGTAAGTTCTACAGTAAAATCAAGTCATAGTATAGATCTATAGAATAGATATACAGCTTGTAAGTTGAGCCACATATTGAACTTTTACATGTTAATTCTACTGACAGTAATAGACGGGCAGATGTAAGACTGCACAACCATGCACAAGTTATTGTACTAATTGGCTGATGTAGGCCTAACTAATTAAAAAGGATCCAAACTTTAAAAGAAACTACGCAAAATACACATTGCAAAGTAAAATATTTTGCAACAGCGCAAACAAACTCTTCTCAATTTGCTACCAGGCAGGACATGACTAAAAAATGCTCACAAAATGAAGAAAGTAAGGATGTTAAGAGTCTGCAATAGTAGCGACTTTTTCTGGAACTCTTCCTGAAGCCAGTTTTTATCAGATTGTTATCAGACTTTGAACATAGCTTATGGTCATGTATATACAGTCTTCTATAGTGGCACAGTTTTTTTTAAACAATCACAAAAAAACTAAATAAATGAAATGTATTTTTAGGATTTTGGATTTTTGTAAAATCATCAAAATTAATAAATTTCGAATTTATTTGTGCGTAATGCTTAACAATGTTTAGTAATCTTTTACTATAGAAGAGTGACCATATCCTTTCTTGACAATTATGCAAAATTGCATATCGATCGGATGACAACTGGAAGCAGGAATAGTTCCCAAAAAAGTTTCAAATAGGTATAGTTGACTCTTAAGCCCGTCAGTGGTGTACGTGACGGAGGGCGAGGGGGGTCCTGCTTCTTCGAAATTCCTTTTCCTTGTTTTCTGGATATATTCGTTTGTTCCTCTATTCATTATATTTTCTGATTTTTCAATCGCAAGCTGACAGTTGATTGACAGCTAATAGCCATCAAATAGAAGGCTAGAAGTTTTACACTTAGTGTAATTTATAAACAAACTCGTAACTCAGACTCGCAACTAGGTAAGGCTATTCAGTATGTGTTTTATAAATATTTTAAGTTTCCGTTTGGAAAGTAAAATCTTCATTATTCAAAATGTAAGTCTAGATTTGTACGTTTTGAGTCCTTTCAACTTCTAGGTATAGGATCTAAATGTGGTAGGTTGTAGGTCCAATTTTCAATGGGAATATTGTTGTCAAAATTGTTTGATTATACTGGATTTATTTTTCAGGACATCCATTTTGTAATAGACACTGCAGAATCTGTCATACGTGCTCTGAAAGATGAATCGCTTGGAGTTCGGGTTAAGGCATCGTGGTCTTTAGGCAACCTGAGTGATGCTCTAGTGCTAAACAGCAAGGCACAGTTGGAGGACATTCCTAATACAATGCTTCTAAGCCTATTTGATTCCAGTATTTCAGCTGCCCAAGACAATGATAAGGTACTGTAGGTCTAACAAAAACAGAGCATGTGTACCAATATCAATTTATTTTTAACATGATCTTATCGTAGGCTATGTGTATTTTGTACGTGTAAAATTTAGTGATAAAAAATTTCAGTGATAAAGTTGTATTTTGTACCCCAGTAATTCATCGAACGATGACATGTAAACGGAGGCTAATTTAAGGTTGGACTACTTTTACAGTACTAATGTCTAGGAGTCAAAATTCATATAGGCCTACCTACTAAAGTAAAAAAAAAAAAATTAAAAAAACATTTGGGCCTATGGCATTAAAAAATGCTTAGCCTATACCCTATTATATTAAATAAATAAATAAATTTTTATTTAGAGTCTACCCTATATAACTGATTTTCAGTGGGGGACTTTAAATCAAAGCGACCAAGCCAACCCTGCAGGCCCCGACGCAATCGACGAGTGAGCGATAACCAACCAAAGATCGATATTTTTAATAGGAAATAGAGCAATCAGTGGTATGGACAGTGCGAACACCCGCCAATCAACGCCAGAATCAACAAGGCCGATTCAGAACAACTCTGAAATTTATTATGTGCTTCGTTGCTAGGACGGCTCCAAAGTCACCGTTTACAAACTCCTAGAACAAGAAACAGCATTTTTATTTTATGTAAACTAATTGACGAACCCAATTACTGTATGGCTCAAAGCCAAAGGGAAATATAAATAAACTTTAAACTTAATAGCTTCAAACTCTTCTATAATTATGTTCTACAGTACTATTAGTATTTCTATTATTGCATTAGTCTAGAATCTATTTTGAGATTTCTGTGCTTTACAGTCTGATATTGGTTTAACAAATAACAAATTTAGGAGAAACAATGACACTGTCATGCCGGATGCCTTTGTTTGATTGTTTTTATTAGTCTTGGGAGATTGGCTTTAAACCAGCTTTATTTCATAATTATATTGTACTAATTATTCTCATTAGGCACTTTCAATAATTAAAGATAGGCTACTAATGCTAATGTGTTTATAGACCATACTTTACCAAAGGTAGTTTTTAAGAAAAAGGTTTAAAAAAAGTAATTAAAATAACTCCCAAAGATGTGTAAAACAAAGCCATAAATGGCCATAGATGCATTATAGGCCTCCAGTAATGTACACTATTTTAACAGGTTCGGTCAAACGCAGTAAGGAGTATTGGCAATTTGCTACTACTTTACACTGATGACTTGATGAAGAAGCAATTATTCAAAGAAGCTGCATCCAAGGCTATAAACGCACTAGTGCGTAATGTTACAAATGGGAATAACATGAAAGTGCGTTGGAATGCGTGCTATGCAATAGGGAACATGTTGAAAAATGAAGTTTTATACATCGATAACTCTGCTAACCTGGTAAGCACAGAGCCACATGCTGTCAGCAGTTGTATACATTAAGAAGGCACTTCCCACTAGTCATTACATGTTAGCCCTATCTCACCCATTTCTTTATATGTGAAAACTAGGGCTGGGCAAGAAATCAATATTTCAATACAATATCAATAGACCTATGTGAGATATTTTTGATAAAGATATTTGGACTCCATATTAGCCTATTTAGATATGGAAATTTAGAAAAATATTTTTACAATGTAGGCCTAGTTGTTTTGTCATTAACTAGTTTTAACAGGGCTTATTTTTTTTTAAATGTCAATGCGTTTGATGCTGATGAAAATGCTGCAAATAGTCTAACCTTTAAGAAATTTGTATAATTATATTAATTCTTAAAATTTCAGTTTGTGTGCCTAATTATGATAGAGGTACTGCATGAACATTCAACCAGATTGTGAGGACCAAACAATTATTGATAGGCTAATGCTAAATTGTGTTTATAGATCATACTTTACCAAAGGTTTCTAAGCTGAGGTTTATATTTGGATGCCCTTTAAAAGGTTCAATAAAAAAAAGTAATTAAAATACCTCCCAAAGATGTGTAAAACATAGCCATAAATGTATTGTTGTAAAAAGCCGCATTAAAGTGCATTCAAAGGGACTAAAATATTGGTAGGGTCTATAGTGTAGCTACATAGATATACTGAAGCTTTCTTCTAAAAATGTATAATTTTCTTTTGAAAGTGCAAAAACAACGTGTTTTGTTTAATAACATAATAGGGTTGCCATTCGTCCCGAAAAATCGGGATTGTCCCGATTTTGAACTGTATTTTTCATGTCCCGGAAATTCGGGAACGTCCCGATTTCCAAATCCTAGTCCTACTTGTAATTGTTTCAAAACCGTTGCTTTTGACAGAATGACTGTTTAAATGTGGCATTCTCATTAGTTCTGTAAGATCAACCCTCCTTGTGCAATATAACTTTAAGGGTGTAAATTGCACAGAGTTTTATGATTTTACTAGGAAACGCTCAGTTGGACGCGTTGATAAGCGAGCACGTGCTATAGCTGGACCCACATTGCACATTTTTTTAAATTTTAAAATTTGCGACGTTCGCTGTCCACAGGGCCATGTTTCCAATATTATTTATTATTGCCAAGGTATTTGGGTAAACCCGTGTGTAAACCTATACTTTGTGGATAAAATCCACCGCCATCTAGAGGACCTTGACTCCTTGGGAAAACTATTTAAACTCTTAAACTCTCACGCGTCTGGGTCAAAGACATATTTCTTTTCTAGGACCATTAATTCATAATACCTTGCCTGAAAAATGTTTCGTTTCTTCTCTATGTTCTTTTAAAAATAATGTGAAGAAATGGCTCTTTGAAAAGGGATTAAATAACAATAATAATGCCCAATCTGTTCTAGCCTATTACTTGTCAACTTAGTCTCAAGGCTAAATTTTATTATAAAAATTCCTTTGTCTATCTCTTTAGTTTAGTTTAGTTTAGTTTAGTTTTAAGAATTTTACCATATAAATTGCTTCCTTGCATAAATATATTTTATTTTTATTTTATTTATTTATTTCTTATTTTTTCATGTTGTACAAACTACTATTAATTTAAACTCTATCTTTGCTAACATCTTGTAATTGTTTTAAATTTAACATGTATTATAACTGCCCACACACGAGCACTGTGCTTATGTGGGCTTCTCTCGACTATTCTCTTCTCTTGTTTGTTTATGAACCAATTGTATTTATTTTCTTGAGAATAAAAAATTTTCTGAATCTGAATCTGAATCTTTGGTGACAAATAATAGACTGCTTCCTCGAAAGTATTTTGATTATGTGGCAGTGCATTAGAAACTTCGAGCGTCTTTTCGTTGCCATGGCAACGTTACTTTTGTTATAATGTAATTTCCATCTACACTACTTATCGGATCAAAATAAAATTAACATATTCGTGACCGGACGGACATTCTAAATGATTTGGCCACCTCAGATTTTGTCGCCGTTTAGTTTGAAAAAAAACTTTCGATTAACTTTAATGTAACTTTTTAACTTTTTGAACGATTTTGCCACAAAACTAATGGCATTCAATCGGGAACGAAGCTTGCGGATGGTCAAAATTTCAACTCGATCCGAGCCTCCGTTCGAACGTTATGGCGAGACATAAAAAAACAAACAAAAAACAAACAAACAAAAAACAAACAAAATCAGTGACTATTTTTTCCGGCAGAGTCAAATGGAAACGCTCGCTTAATAAAAAGTAATTCTAAGTTGTTTTTGGAATAAGTTCCTCACAAAAATATGACTGGGATAAGAAAAAAGGTGATGAAGCTAATCAGCTTGAAGACAGGCCTATGGAAACGGAAGTTACTGAATAGAATAAATTGTTTTTCTGTTTAAAAACGAATAGAACACAGTAGTTCGTTTTAAACTTGATGGTACCTCTAGTTTCTAGTACCCAACCCAATATCACCTTAATTTATGAAATTGTGTATTCTATCATCACTACAAACATGACAAATGTAACGCTTAAACGTCGTTTACTGGGCACAAACGTCGAAAATGTCCCCCAAAATTTTTTCAACTCCGGCGGCTGGGGCTTTGCCCCAGACCCCTTGCTGTCCCCTCAGTTCCTACAAAAGTCCCAAATTTCAATCTTGGAAATATGGCAACCCTAATAAAGAACAAAGGTTTTTCCCTTTTAAGAAAATTATATGTTGTACACAAAAAAGTTACTGTTCACGAAAAAGAGCAGACAATTCTCAAGGGAATACAATCTTATCTTAAACGTGAAACAACTGATTAATGACCAGAAACAAATAATAGGTATGTAGTGTGGCAAGTGTTTTGGCCGTAGAACGGGTGAAACGGCCTTAACCCACCTGTGTTTAACCGTCTTGCAATGACTTTTTTCTAATGATCCATCTTTATTGCTCCATTCTATTGAGGAAGTGCCCCATTACATAAAAAATGAATCTTCTGTGTTATTGTCTACCTTTTTGCCTCTTTAAATATTACTATTATTGTAGGCAACTGTGTATTCAGCATTGACTGGTCTAGTTCATCATTTCCGAAACTTCAAAGTAAGGATCAATGCAGCTGCAGCGTTGGCAATCCCAATTACAAGAGATATGTATGGGTCACACTACATACCTGTTTGGGAAGCTTTGTTAAAAGGACTGGAAACCTCTCAAAATATGGAAGACTTCAGTGAATATAAACATCAGGATACTCTTGTCGAACAGGTTTGTTTTTTAACCTTTTCAATACTGGGTTTTGAACGGAGCACCCAACACCCCAATGCTGGGTTATTTGAGCAAAAAGTCAATTTCTCTCACTTGTATTTGATATTTATATTTAACGTATCAAAATGTTTCCTCATCCTTGAAATGAAGTAGATTTCATTACACTATACACTTTGTTTAGATTGTCTTGCTTTTATAATGTCAAGACTATTATTTACATAATTGCGCTAGCATAGGCCTACGTAAGTGTGAGCTGATTTTCGTCACCTAGGCCTACTGGCAACGTCCTCTAATTCTCTATTATTTCAACCTTTACTTCAAAGTCACAACAACAACAAGTCCGAATATGGATCATAAACCTCTTCATTACAACCCATTATGCCCAATAGGAACTGTGTCATTTCATCATTTTAACCTTTTCTAGACGCCATCATTATCTTCACTTGTTGTTCTGTCAATTTTGCATTACTGAAATAACCGACAGAGCCATCTGTGGTCAAACTACCAAACACAGCTTGCACATAGAGTGCAGCACAGTTGAAAAAATCAACTTTTTACAATCGATTATTCCTATCAGCAGCAGCAAGCGAGCGCGTTTCATAACAACCTCAGCACGAGTATACTCGACGGCCACACTGGGGAAACAAGATGGCGGCATCGAGTATACTCGATGGCCGCACAGAAAAGGTTAAACACATTTGGTGATCTAATTACTAGTTAAATTTTTTAGTTGTCTAGTTGCCCAATATTTTATTGATTTTATTTACAGATCTGCCTATCACTTATCCACTTGATTACACTGGCAACGCAAAATGATTTGAGTCTTCTAATGGATTTTCTCTTATTACACATGGATATGTTACAAAAACAAATGTTCAAGTTTCACGAGCGAATCGTTCCAGAGAAAGCGGGTAACGTAATGGAAGCGTCCCACCATGCAAACTCACTGCTTCACCTGCCAAGTTTGACGCCTGATCAGAGATGTTCAGCTTCTATACTTGCCAACTTATTCACACAAGATACAGGCTCTCTTTATCACACTTCTCAAGATGAGAGATGACTTCATTTCAGATAGGTATCTTCTCATCTTTTACTCTTGTAGGAGAATCAGATCCATTGTCACTATTCGAGTTTTCATTTCTGTCTTCTTTTATTTCAGGTTTCTTCTCAACTTTCACTCCTGTATCAGAATCGGATCCACTGCCACTACTAGAGTTTTCTTCTTCTTTTACTTCCAGTTTAATGTTCTTTTGACGTTTAGCTTTGTACTTTTTTTTCTTCAGACGCTTGGCCCGTTTCTTTGCTGTTACCTCCTCCATCATTCGTTTATTAACTTCTACTTTCTCTTCGTATGCATCATCTAACAGTTCCTAGGATAAGGAGAATGTTCATGTATTAGTAATTAGTACTTGGGTATTTAGCTACAAATGGTTCATTTAACATTTTTAACACTTTGTGCTGTTTTAACACTGGAAAATTTGAAACTTAAGATGTCAAGTACATAATAGTGATAAAGTCAGTGTCTATAGGCCACTGACTTTATCACTAGTATGTACTTGACTAGGGTTTAGGTATTAAAAAAATTCAATGGTACTGTACTTTCAAACTTCTCTAACAATCATTTTCCCCCTTGCTGATCACTCGGTGATTGATAACTTTAGAATTTTGATACATAAATTAAAATTACATTATAGATAATCTAGGCTTATGAATACGACTGGTCAAAGATGAACGGTCAAGGAGGGCTGTCTACATATTATGTTGGTAGGACAACAGCTGTGCTAGTGTGAGTGTGCCAAAGTGGAGGTAAAAAATAACATAGGTACCGGTAATTCAATATGTGTGCATATTTTAGATATATCAATATTTTATAATAAAAAATTTAAAAAATGTGTTGGGAAATCAAAAATATGAATATGCATTTTTAGTAGTATAGGCTATTTATATATTTAATTCCTTTGTTGCTGCAAATCCCCAAGAAAAATGGATTTCTTTGTTAAAATTTTTGTTTGAGTGTTTTATCTTGGTGGAGGTGCCAGCCTGCCAGGTCATCAAACACTAGTGTTTGCATTTTGGCAATACTTGGGGGCTAACAACCATAACTGTACAAATTTTTCATTACAATGTACTAGTTTACTTTTTGATTGAACAATCACAAAAATGGCAAAGTACGACACCGGTACTTGAAATTAGCAATTTTAGAAAACGTTTTGGCAGCCCTGTTAAGAATTGAGTAGCCCGATTTAAAAAAAAATTCTTATGTTTTATTAGTTAATATTTGAACTTACAAAAATTTCTGTTAACTGTAAATTTGTTTCTTTAATAAAGCGTAACATGAATGATGATGATTGTCCTGATTTTTGAGTCCAATTTTCACTGTTACTGTTTGACTTAACTTACAATATTATTATTATTTATTTGTCTTTGAATATGTCCAGTACATGTACAAAACAAAGACAGGCAGCCAGAAGAGGGCTTGAAGCCCAAAACACATGTGGTGTCCGACTGCCTTACTACAACATAACCTAGGCCTACATGTATGTACAATAATAATTTTATTTATCGATGTTGTTTATGTTTGACAAGTTGTAACTGACATAGGCTAAGTGTATTGTAATTGTGAATAAAAAAGATACATAACAGCCTATAGGCTCCAAAAATGAAGACAGAGTAACATCTACCTAATTGATTTTAACATGTCATCTAGGTATCTCTATATAATTTGAATGATCAAGCACAAAATCAAGGTGCGCGGGAGCGCACCGGGCCAAGCCACGCGCGGCTCCGCTTCCACTAGCGCCTATTACCGCACGCCTACATTAGCACTTAACACGGTGTCGCCGACGCGAAACCATGTGAGATAAAAACCTGCAACTTGCTTCAATCGAAGGGCTTTTACTATGAGATGACCCATTTCAAGTTTCATCCCGATCTGATGATGCGTCTAGAAGTTATTGAGACGTCAAGATCGTTCGAAATTACTTTCTTCTTGGGCTGGCTGGCTGGGTGGGTGGCTGGCCCTTGCCGTATCAGTTTGTGGGGCCTCAATGGATAATGTTAGAGAAGCCAAATTTTGCACCGATGTCAGTCATCTTAGTGGCCATGTGCTTGACAAACGGTAATTGGATTAGATGACCGGAAGCTTAGATAATGCAAAAATAACAAATTATTTAATTCGTGTTTTGCTAAGCAATGGATAATGTTAGAGAAGCCAAATTTTGCACCGATGTCAGTCATCTCAGTGGCCATGTGCTATACAAACGGTAATTGGATTAGATTACCGGAAGCTTAGATAATGCAAAAAAATATATTTATAACTGCAATGCTCAAACCTTTTAACTGTCAATGAGTGAGATTTCATTTTGAATCATTGTAAATAAAGTAATTTTCTCCACTTGGATGCTAGCATCCATACCGTGTACGTTCTAAAAAAATTATTGATATACCATACAAAAATGCAAAACTTGCAAAAAAGGGGCCATGTCGAAAACTAGGAAGATACACGTGGCTCAACTGCATAAAGTGGTGATATCTAGAAGTGTGGCCAAGCCCATTATTTTGTTTAAAATAATAAATATATTTATTTATTATATAATAAATTCATAATATATCAATATCCATATTATTATCTAACTATAATTATGAAATAATTATATTAACAAAAATAACATAAACATTAAACAAATTTATTGAAACATTTTACAAGTGGAAATATCAAAATTAACAGACGCCATTCAAAATTAAAAGCTTGGTCGATGAATTTTTAGCTTGGTTGTCGTTACTGACTAACCAAAACATAACCAATCTAAATCCATCGACCAAGCTTTTAATTTTGAATGGCGTCTGTTAATTTTGATATTTCCACATGTAAATGTTTCAATGAATTTATTTAATGTTTATGTTATTTTTGTTAATATATTTATTTCATAATTATAGTTAGATAATAATATGGATATTGATATATTATGAATTTATTATATAATAAATAAATATATTTATTATTTTAAACAAAATAATGGGCTTGGCCACACTTCTAGATATCACCACTTTATGCAGTTGAGCCACTTGTATCTTCCTCGTTTTTGGCTTGGCCCCTTTTTTGCAAGTTTTTGCATTTTTGTATGGTATTGTTATTAGGGCAAGGCTATGAAATATAATTCAGTAACTGTTATTACTTGAAAATGTCACTATAAATACTAGGCCGCTTCGCGAACGCTTTTTCCAGTCGCGTTGCTGGATGAGCTTTTTTTGGAATATTTCTGTCCAATGATTACGTTTTTATGTGGAATCTCCTTACTTTTTCTATAGTTTCTTGATATTACTTGTTCATTATACACCTGTAAAAGCTTATATTAAAACCTTTATTTCAATGAATTTTGACTAACTTTTTCAACTTTTTCTTTCAAGAGGCACTACATCACCATAATCTTTATGTCAATGTAAAATATGAACGTTGTAGCCCTACCCATTTGGTCAAAATCGGCCCAAATATCACGAAAATATCGTATTAAAAACCGGAGAAAAAATCTTAAAAGTACGATTTCTATAAGAAATATTTTTTCAAATGTCTCTAAAATCATAACATATATGATTTCAGTGATTTTAAACGTTCCTATAAAGTTTCATCAATATCGGAGTAGCCGTTTGCCAAATATCACAAAAAAAGTGCACTAAAAAAAAAAAAAAAAAAAGTACGATATTTAGAGAAATATTTCTTCGATTGTACCCAAAAACAATACAGCTCTAAGTTCAGAGATTTCGAAGGTCCCCTCTAATTTTCATCAAGATCGCATATGCCATTTGCCCGGTAGAGAGCGAACAAACAGACAAAAAAACTAACAAAAACAAAACACCCGAGCTATTTTTCTTGGGGTAACGTAAGTAAAAAACAAACAAAAAAACACAAAGTCAAATTGAAGTCTTTGCTTCGCTCATCCAATTAGTCCTTCAAAACTAGCCTACCATAAAGAATAACAATAATTTGTATCAAAATACTGGGCCAACTAGCTAATCAGGGTTGGTTTGGTAGCATCAAAAATGCTGTTTAGTTTATGTTTTTACACTAGTGCGCGACCCGGCACCTCCACCATTTGTGCGAATTGGGTAGAATTTTCTATAGGCTACCCGGCACCTCCACCAAAATCATTATTTTTTACAATACCTACTAGTCTCGACTCGAAATTTCGGGTACTCACACACTCCTACTAAATAATATTGTGTTAACAATTGACGACTCAAAATGGGCGGAGCTTAAAACGATCGATAGGTCACGTGACTAGTATTGGGTATAAATTCTCATTTCGCAAGTTGGCGCCTGCTGAACGGCGCATCACTTATCACGCTCTAACTTTTATTCTATTCATTTTTTGGACAATACTTAAATGAATAATATTTAGCAAACATATCATTCCTTGTAATAGCGATTATTTCGATTTTTTTGACAAAGTCGTTAGCTTGTTATAACAATGTACGCATCACACAAGTGAAAATTATCAATGACTTAAGTTTTCTCATTATTTAATTTGACAAAAAACTACTGATCGGATTTTGACAAGAATTCTTTGTAAAAATACATCAGACTGTTTAGACAAGAAATATACTAACTTTCTAGATAGAAAATGCACTGAACGAAAATTTACAGCATAGAGTAATATGCAGCGTGCACTTTTTCACGGCTCATCTGCACGTCAAGAGTGCATATTTTAGATAAAAACACATACCCTGCATATTACTCTATGCTGCAAAGTTTCGTTCAGTGCACTTTCTATCTAGAAAGTTAGTTTATTTCTTGTATAAACAGTCTGATGCATATTTTTAAAGAGGTCTTGTCGAAATCCGATCAGTAGTTTTTTGTCAAATAAATTATTGAGAAAACTTTAGTCATTGATAATTTTCACATGTATGATGCTTACATTGTTATAACAAGCCAACGACTGTGTCAAAAAAATCGAAATAATCGCTATTACAAAGAATGATATATTTGCTAAATATTATTCAATTAAATATTGTCCAAATAATGAACAGAATAAAAGTTAAGAGTGTGATAAGTGTTGCGCCGTGAAGCAGGCGTCAACTTGCGAAATGAGGATTTATACCAACTAATTCCGCCATGTTGCCTCGTGACGTCAGGAGGCGGGTACATTTCAAGTCCTCAATTGTGAGATTAATGCCTTTAAACAATTTTTTTTTTTGGAAATCAACTATTTAATCATTTTAATGTTATTTGTATGTAATATGACGGTAATACCCATCACTTAAAGGAATTGTCTCGGTTTGCATAACAAGCTCCTCAGAAGGTGCCTTCATGCAATTCAAGAACAATACAAAAATATCCAGGTCGAAAAGACATATAGAACTCAAATAATCACGCTTTTACTAAAGCCCTGCATAGCGCGTAGTCCGCCTATGGTGACGTCACTGCAGGGCTACCTGCTAGGCTGGCTCCTGCCGTAAAAGGCCGCTTACGGCAACACATTCCTATTGGCGGCATTGCCCTCCTGACACTTCTAATAACCGATTTTACATGTTGAAAGAGCTAGATAATATCACTGTTTCTGAATACTAAGTAAATTAGTTTGTATAGTATAAAAAAATGTGACATTCAACACTTTACCAAACAATGACGTTCCACATAAATCTGCACTCCCGTATTATCACCTCTCGATCGCAAAAGGTGGCCAAAAGACTCAATCAGATCATGGAGTTATAAATAGTACTATCAGATCATCAAAGCTCAGATTTCACAATTTCGATGGTTTATTGTTTTGACTTTCTCAATTTCATTAATCGGTAAAAACTGCCGCAGGTGTAATTGATTTACCCCGCTGAGATGGATTTTTTAATTTTTTTAAAATCATTACGGGAGTAATAATATTCTTTCCTAAACTAGTGCCGCCGTGTAGTTTTATCTGTCCAGCAGTGGTGTAGGAACTGGCGGGTGGGGGTGGGGGTGGGGGCAACATCTTTAACTTTACGTGCATTTTTTGTTTTTAGATCGCAGGTAGTTGCATGCTGTAAAATATTGTTTTATTTCATAAATGTATTTATTATTGTGCAAAACTTACTTTTATACACATGATGGTTTAATTGGGCAACCAATAATTTACATTTTAAGTCCAAAATCAACTAAGTGTATATCCTTCATAAACAAAACTTAAATCCCTTGAGTTGTCATTTTTCAGTTAAAACATGACAAAATAACTGTAGTTTGGTGTAATTTTTTTCCTTTGGCAAAAGTGACTACAGCGGATGGGGCTGTGCCCCACACCCCAACTATCACCCAGACCACGGAATCTGCTAATAAATTCCCCCCCCCCCCAACACGTTCATACGCGCCTCCAGCAGGGGACGCCCTCTTGCCCCTATCCCGGAAGTAACAGAATTCGAATGTCAAGTCACAGAACATAATATATTTTTAAAATCACAACACACATCACCAGACACCACATAACAAATGTTTTGAAAAACACATGCCTAAAACTCGTTATATTAAGTTTGAATCACAATCTTAAGATTCGAAAAGTTTTCCGGGGCGCCCACATTGGCTGGGGGGCCTCATGTACTTTACCAACGAAAGATCGTTTACCGTTAAATAATTTTTGGATGACCACTTGGGGCGGAGAAATATAATCTCGCTTACGTTGGAAAAATTCCTAGTTCCAGTCCCTGAGCACAGATATGTAACTATTCACACGCGGATCAGAATTTGAGTTAGTCAATAAAACACGAAACAGTAGTTTTGAATTTAACTAGGAAAACGCTAAAGTCCCGCCGCGTTGATGGATGAGCTTTTTAAAGTTTTTAGTTTGCGTGGGATATCGTTACTTTTGCAAGTGCTTTGTTTTGCTGCCTACGCATTGTAGGTGATTGTTGTCAAGTTTCTTTTGTTTCTTGTTAATTGGTATTATTTACCGTAAAAACTTATATTAAAAGCTTTATTTCAATGAATTCTGGCTAGCTTTTTCAACTTTTTCTTTCAAAAGGTACTACATCACCATAACCTTAATGTCCATGTATAATATGAACGTTGTAGCCCCACCCGTTTGGTCAGAATTGGCCCAAATGGCACGAAAATATCGTACAAAAAATCAAAAAACTCATTTTAAAAGCTTTATTTCTATATATTCTGGCTAACTTTTTCAACTTTTTCTTTCAGAAAGCAATATATCACCATTACCTTAATGTCCATGTGAAATATGAACGTTGTAGCCCCACCCGTTTGGTCAGAATCGGCCCAAATGTCACGAAAATATCGCACTAAAAATCGAAAAAAATCGTAAAAGTTCGATATTCATGAGAAATATTTCTTCGATTGTACCCAAAAACGTAGCAAGTCTAAGTTCAGAGATTTCGAAGGTCCCCTCAAATTTTTATCAAGATCGGATATGCCGTTTGCCCGGTAGAGAGCGAACAAACAGACGGAAAAAAAAAAAAAACGAGCTAAATTTTTTGGGGGGTCGGTGAAATTGAAGTCTTCGCTTCGCTCATCCAAATATGTAATTATTACAAGTTACAACTTGCAACTACACAGGCTAAAACAAAGTTTAAACATTGCCACTTAAAACTCGCTCAAAATGTCAAATTAAAACAATAGTGCTAGTAACTAGGAAAACGCTAAAGTCCCGCCGCGTTGATGGATGAGCTTTTTAAAGGTTTTAGTTTGCGTGGGATATCTTTACTTTTGCAAGTGCTTTGTTTTGTTGCCTACGCATTGAAGGTGAATGTTGTCAAGTTTCTTTTGTTTCTTGTCAATTGGTAATTGGTATTATTTACCGTAAAAAACTTGTATTAAAAGCTTTATTTCTATGGATTCTGGCTAAATTTTTCCACTTTTTCTTTCAAAAGGTACTACATCACCATAACTTTAATGTCCATGTATAATATTGAACGTTGTAGCCCCACCCGTTTGGTCAGAATTGGCCCAAATGGCACGAAAATATCGCACAAAAAGTCAAAAAACGTATATTAAAAGCTTTATTTCTCTCGATTCTGGCTAACTTTTTCAACTTTTTCTTTCAGAAAGCAATACATTACCATTACCTTAATGTCCATGTGAAATATGAACGTTGTAGCCTAACCCGTTTGGTCAGAATTGGCCCAAATGTCACGAAAATATCGCGAAAAAAATCGTAAAAGTACGATATTCATGAGAAATATTTCTTCGATTGTACCCAAAAACGTGGCAAGTCTAAGTTCAGAGAAAACGAAGGTCGTGTCAAATTTTCATCAAGATCGCATATGCCGTTTGCCCGGTAGAGAGCGAACAAACAGACGGAAAAAAAAAAAAAAAAACAAAACAAACAAAACAAAAAAAAAAAAAAAAAACACCCGAGCTAAAATTTTTGGGGGTCAGTGAAATTGAAGTATTCGCTTCACTCGCTTCGCTCGCTACGCTCATCCAACTAAAATCACATGACATATAAACGATGATCAGTGCTAGTATAAATATAAAACTCAAATTCTCATTTACAAAACTAAACGGTAAACTGAAAAGTTTGGACGTCCGACGTATACTGAATAGCTCACTCCGTAGCAGGTACCAAGAGCGAGGACCGTGCCCAGCACTGACGTCACAACTATTTCGCGCGGGTTGAAAAGAAAGCCCCGTACGACCCACACCACCCTCAATAGGCATTTTTTGCAAATACATTCTTTTCATAAATAGTCTTAAGAGTTATTTGAAAGATACTTGTTGGAAACTCGGACAATGCCTTTAAAGAAGAAAGAAAGACGGCCACAGAGTCAATCACACCTCAAAGGTACAAGCAACTGAATCATATCCCAACAATCTACACTATTTGGCATTCTATGAAATGAACATAACACACCTTAAGTGCGGCGCAGAATTGGCAAAGCATAAGCGTAGCACAACGCAAGCGCAACACAAGGAAAGTAGGAGCGCACAATTGTCATAACGGAAGCGTGGCGTAAAGAAACTACAAGGCTGTGCAAAGTTTTAGAAGGCTCATGATCAGATGACTGCACGTCAACTTTGCGTTTGACATTAATTCGTCTTTGAAACCATTTTGCAGTAGCCTATTGTCATAGAGATGCGGATATTGCCTAAAATATGTAATTAACAGCTCGTCGCTAGACGTCGACTCAACTTCATACTCGATAATGACGTCGTCTTCTGTGAGTTCGTCCATGATTAATAATTTGACACTGACACAAACATCAGTAGTTGTGAATTTGATTTAACTGAAATTGGGCGTTTGTGTTGAGTCGTGTTGTTTCTGGATTCCTATTGGTCAAACGCAAGCGCAAGCATAAGAAATATAAAATATAACCATCTCTTGCGCTGTGCTTCCGCGCCTACGCTATGCATACGTGAATTGTGTGTTCAAGCAGCCAGGTGCACTTGTTTATATTTCTTGCGTTGTGCTTGCGTTGCGCTACGCTTATGCTATGCAAATTGTGTGCAGCACTTTACTCTTTTATCATGTAAGTTCTAAGGTGAAGAATGGAAAGATTTGATTTGTTCCTCAATTTTAGTTAGGCCGAGGCCTACTGTGTGTATAAATATCTGTAGGCTCGATCTAATTTAAGGAGGCCTATATATGCTTTTTATTCGTGTTTTTTTTTAAATTCATCCTTATTCATGTCCTACCTCTATAAATATAAGCTAAAATTAGTAACCGGTAGACCTACAAAGCTTTATAATGAGAGCTAGAAAAGCAGGTTTTCTACATTAAGTTCACTTACCTTTTCCCCTTTCTCTTGGATAAACTTTTGTCGTGAGTATTCCTTTCTTCTCAGATGCCTATAGACATGGAACTCTCCACTACCAGCACCAGCACTTGAACCCATAACATTTCGTACAAAATCTGGTACGTGGGGGTTACTTTTCTCTCGTGGTCTTTCAGGAATCAAAACTGGCTTGTCCTAAAAAAATGTAGGTATCAGTCTTCTATAGGCTTAGTACTAACATAATAGGCAGTGAATTGAGAATCTCTCACAAACAGTGGGGCTAAGGGTGGCTCCATGGGAGTTGGATGGTACTTAGCCCCAGTCTTTGGGAGCAAGTTGGAGGGCCATGCCAATCCACCACGCTATAGTATACACTTCTAAGGGGTTTCGTGATGTGCGTGCATACACAACCTTAGAATAGGCCTACATTTCATTTTTTAGCAATGCCTTCTGCAAACGTCTGGAAGAAAGCGCTTCCCAGTATTTGTGATACAGGCGGATCCCATTTTTTTTTCCTATGAATGCAGTTTCAATCAGGGCACGTTGATGTGCGTGCTATACTACATAGACCCGAGTCACAGTGAAATTACCAATTGTGATTGGTTGGTCGTTAGGATTATCGTCGTCTGATTGGTCCGTCGCAAGAATTTTGTTTTGTTTGTAATGGGTCTAAGCTCTTATAAGTTAGAACGGTCTTTTAATTAACGATTTCTGATAACCAAACCAATTAACGATTTAACATGTACCAGTAGTTTCAATTCCTTTAGGTACTCTCCGTCTCAGTTAAGCTGGCACTCGCAAAGGGATCACAGCAATATCTTTCACTTACATCATCGGATCGGCAAAAAAAAAAAAGTCTAAAACTGTGAAGAGGAACATGACTGTTAGTATTTTAAAACTGAGCCTTTCTAATATATCCTAAGAATTGAGAAGGCATACCTAGCCCTACCAGTATTTACAAAGCATGCAAATAAATTTATGACATTTGATGCTCCTAAACTTATCCATTTGACAAGGTTGGCAGAGTAAGTGCAGTTATTTTAACAAGATTACCAACAAGTAAAAAGAACTTTGTAGTAATTGCAATTCTTTAAATCATTCATTATATTTGTAGTTCAAACACTATAGTCTCGGTCAATCCTGAAGAGTGCTAACGGTTCTTTGAATCTTCTTGGATAGGGATCCCGTCATGTACTTGTCAAAGCTACAAGACGCAAGTTTCATGAAGGCTCTGGCAGCATAGTACAGTATCTACTAACTTCTTCGGGCGAGTGGTGGGCAACAAATGCAATTTTAACATGGCTACGATAGGTGGATACGAAGAAATCACGTATTTTTCATCACATACACTGCCTAAAAAAATTGGGTACGTAGCAAAATGTCATAATAGATAGGTT
>JAMZAV010003994.1:0-58074 GCA_024449915.1 Sweltsa coloradensis | reverse complement strand
GGGTTCAAGGTCAGGCTACAAGGTCACAGCGAGAGTGAGGTGGTATCTGTCTGATGGGGGCTGGATCGCAGACAGGTGGGTACAAGGTCAGGCTACAAGGTCACAGCGAGGAGTGAGGTGGTATCATGTCCTTGAGTGGGGGCTGGATCGCAGACAGGTGGGACATCCGTGACCAGGTAACTGAGAACTGCTAGAAAAATTTGAAAAATCCGTTGCGACTTAAACCTAAAAGAAATAATAAATTGAAAAATATATTGGAAATTGTGTAGTTTTTATTTCAACGACAAAGGTTTTGTTTTTGAAAAAGTCATTTTTATCGAATAATTTTTGTCAAGCCGTGATGGAATGCAGTGACCAAGGTGTATTGAATCTTGCACTCTCAACGTTCCCATAAATTCCGCTTGGAGATTGAGTAAACATTGCAATCTTTACTCGTATTTCGTACTAGCTAAGTTTTCCATAGTATTGTATGCATTTGAAAACATCTTTTATAATTTTTTAAATAAAATCCAGAAATTAGAAAATCTTTCCCGACGGGGGGTTTGAACCTAGGTCTTCCACATTTTGGGTATAAAGGGCGCCTTAGCAAACTAGACTAGGAACACGCCAAAGTCATTTTTAGACGAGTGAGCAAGTCATGTGGTGACTGGTGAGTGCCCGGGAACATTTGCATTTAAGTTTGATAATAATTATAATGGTATAATTAATAGGGTTTTGAGTGTCAACTGAGGCCATAATGCGCCACTCTAGCCCATGGAGGCTAGAGTGGCCTTAGGTAAGGGAAAGATAGGGAATGTTACCGGGTACTCAACAAATGGATCACTCACTCGTCTAACAACGACTATGACGTTTTCCTAGTGGTAAAAGAAGATATGACTGGTCTTACAGGTGAGCTAGAGTTCATGGTAAAAAAGAACAAAAAACAACGAGCGTTTAGAACAGTTAATTATTTATTTTATTTTATTCATTTTATTGTTTATCCTTGTTGTTATTACATTTTTTAACAACAAGAAAAGGCGTCGACGCTAGCAAATATTTTGCTAAAACACTTGATATCTTTGTAGAAGTCTCGTGCCGCGAAGAGACTTGCTAAAGCACGTGAAACTATCACGGCACTTGTAGTTGGTTCTCCCATAGGCCTAAGTACTCCTTACACATGGAAGGGAAATGACTTACTGGGCAGTCTTTGAGGGCGGGCGGCAGGTCGTTCCATGGGTTAACAACCCGGAAAGAAAAAGCACGTCGGCCGAGCACTCCTTTGGCCGGATGGGGTTGGAGGCGGGGATGCCTACTATCGTCGCCTCTCAACACGCGGCCCTGGATGATGCGCGCGCACAGTCAAAATCAGTGGCGCCGCTGAGGCGTCTTTTAAAAAAAAACATTTCGGTGTATTGCAGGTGCATGGTCATTGGCATAACCTGCTTCTGGTCACAGGGTGGGGGGAGGTTACGGCCATGTATGAAATGCAGTGCTCTTCTCTGCACCCTCTCAAGCTTGGTAGTGTTCTCAATGGTGGTTGGGTGCCAGGCGGGGAGCCCGAAAGTCATGGTGGGCTTAACTAGCGACAGGTAGGCTATCCTCTTGACGCGCGGCGTGCACCCGTGCAGGTTGCGGGCCGCGAAACCCAGCACCTGCGCCGCCTTGGCCCGCACGATATCGGTGTGAACGTTCCATCGGAGGTCGCTTGTGATGTGCATTCCGAGGAGGCGCTGCTTGTCGACGTACTCGAGTGGGACACCATCTATGGTGTACAGGAAGTATTCGCCTCTAAAAGTAATAAGAGATCGCGCCACCGTCGCGCGGATTCTTGCAATATGGCTGAAGGTTTGGGGGTTCGCCTCTGTTTACTACGCGCTGGCGTATGGAAATCAACAGTCTTTTAAAGCGACAACGACACATGTTTATGTCTGACTCTGACAACAATTATAATAATAATATATGCTACTGATATTGTTAAATTGGCGATTCTCGTTATATAATGGGTTTGGTGTGTCATGCAGATGATATAGTTTTTCGTCACATCAAAATCTCGTATCATTGTTTCATTTGGTGGCCTACTGAACGATTTGTAATACATAATTGATTTTATACATTGAATTCAATATATTATATTCTAGCACTGACCTGCAGTGAGTGTATATCTTACCCACAAATTGGGGTCTTTTACATACAGTGTTATATTGATGAAAACTAGAAATAAGAGAAAGTAGGAACTAATTAGTTAAATGTAACTAGTGTGGTCAAATAATTAGTAATAGGCCTAATGTGATGCAATGTCAATGTCATGTGTACCTAATACAATAATGAATAATAATAATATGTAACTGACAGTAACATAATTATGTATTATGTATGAAAATTTGAAAATGTTAAGCCAACACATTGCGTGGAAATAAGAAGATAATGAAATCATACAATGGTTTAGGTAGACACATGTCTTAATAGTGTTTTGAATAATATTTTAAAAATTACGGTATGGCTACACTTAATTTCTACGGCATTGATCCATCAACCATACTTGGATCAATTGTTTATATTTACTTATGGAGTTTGATTGCTTAATTTCTAACGAAAATGTTACATGTTGATATCTTTTGAATCCCAACATATTCTAAATTAAAAACATGTGGAGAGTGGTAAGGCTTGGTTGCCTAAGTACCCTATACATACATGCATGGTCGTAAATTATATTCAGTTTTAAATATTATCATGGTGTCACAATGGCGATATTATTACGCAAAGGTCACCAAATAAGGACTTGAATTCTTCATGGATCCCCGGGGCCTTTGTATATGTTGTACTTTTATACCAGGAGACTGTAAAAGGTTTGACGTAAAATATCATGAACAATATCGCCATTGTAAATCATTTTTAAACGAACAGGATAAACGTTAAATAAATAAATAAAAATTAATAAATACATAAATACATTTTATTATGAGTATGACATGTCGTCAATTTCGTCAATAAAATCAAATAATGAAAGCCCAATCCTCAACATTTTGTCACTTCATTGACTTGCAAAATTAAACGTTTTCAAGATCAATATATATATTTAGACGTCATTTTTTTACTCTATAACAGTATTCTTGATTATAGCAAACATCAATATTGTGGACTGTTGCATGTATTTATATCGCCAACAGTCCCAAAACTAATGCAATCGTAATACAAATCTGTGTGAAAAAGCATACGGGCGGTAGAAGTTACCCCCAAACCTCCAGTTGAGCGCTTCTCCGCCAGAGCGTTATCTGCAACTTTTAGAGGGTAGTCGGATAGGGCCTAGATGGATGACAGTGGACGGTGTACTTCCTTACCGACTGCTGCAGCGGCCACCGTCGCTACCACCCAAGGCGGCCCGGAATGGTAGTGTCTTGTTGGCAGGATGGTAGCGGGCTAACCTTTTAATCGAGGGTTCGATGGTTCAAATCTCCGTCAAAGCGATTTTTTTTTATATTCTATTCTTATGTTTTTCTATTAAAACAACAGAATAGTAACAATAACAATGAATGAAACTCTTTTTCGGGGGAAAATCCTTCATATTTTAAATAGAAACGTTAAATGTTTTGTAGGTTTTTTTGGGTAATGAATGGCAAATGTTGTACAAATAAATGCAAATAATAATAATAATAAATAATAAAAATTAAAAAATTAATAAATCTCCTTTGCGGATGAAAGTCCTTTATAATTTAAATAGAAACGTCAAAGGTTTTGTTGGTTTTTTGGTTTATGAATGGCAAAAATAATATTTAATATTTCGGGTAAAAGTCCTTTATATTTTAAATAGAAACGTTGTAGGATTTCTAGGTTACATTTGTTTATGGATGATGACAATTAAATATAAAACTCCGTATAAAGTCCTTTATATTAATTGATAGAAACGTTAAAGGTTTTGTAGTTTTTTTTTTAACGTCCGCTTTAATGTATATTTACCTAATATAATTAATGAAATCATAATAAACACAGCAAACAAGTTACCTTGTTAAACCACGCGCCTAACCGCGTGACGCGCCAACTACCTTTATCGACTCCAAGTGTAATCCATCTAGGCCTAAGTCGACACTACTTTTAGAGGCGATGGGGTGCGCGCCAGGTGCGAGCGCGCGTGATGTCCGTCATCTTGCACTTGAGGGCGTTGAGCGACATGTCAATTAATTGTTGTCGCACCAAATCTGAATGTCGTCTAGGTCTGCTTGGAGGGCGTCTGCATCCTCTTGGGTGACCACGATGCAGTACAGGGTGACGTCGTCAGCGTACTGTAGCATTTGGATCCTTGCCGAGGTAGGGAAGTCGGCTACGAAGACGTTAAATAGCAGGGGGCCAAGCACACTTCCCTATATCTCCTTATCCCTTTATCATAATTTTGTATTTTTTTTTATATGCAAACAATAATATTTCATCGTAAAAGGCGAAAAGTTAATTAAACTTAGTTGTGAAGACGCATTTTTAATTGTAAAACATGTCAATAACCTAGATCGGAATCCGTCCCAAAATGAAAAACCATTTTTGACTGAAATAATTGCCGAATGTTTTTTTGTTTTTGTTTATAGGTCGCTCAATTATATTTCACAGTATTGAGAAGGTTGCGGACTGAAAAAATTTGAGAACCTCTGAACTGAATTACCATACGGATCATTTAAATTAACATTGAGGTCAACGACATTAATAGGTTGATCATTAAAATGGAGACAATGCAATTGTGAGTTGGCAAATCCCTTTCACACTACTATAAATGCTGGTCTAGAATTGTAATCATATCATCAGTAGAATTTGAAGTGGTGTGATCTACCGTGTAGACAAGCGTAGCGAGCACCCGTCTCATTTGCTTGTCTTAGCTATTCTATGCGCGCAATAAACATGGTCGATCACACCACTTCCAATTCTACTGATGATAATATTCTAATAATTCCAGACCAGCATTTATAGAAGTTTGCATGGTATGATTTACCACCTTTCAATTGTATGTATAATCTCCATTTTAATAATCAAGCTTATTAATGTTGTTAACGTCAATGATAATTAATCAGAGGTTCTCAAACTTTTTCAGTGCACAACCTTCTCGATACTGTGAAATTACTAACTCTTCTATAAGAAGGGGGCGTGCCCTAACGTAGCAGCTAAAGAAACTCAACATATCGGCGGTAAGTCACATATTATCCGTGAAGGGTAAGATACTTTTAATTTGTACCTAGATATAGATATAGATACAGATACTCTTCGCCAAATGTTCCTAGATCCAGGTACAAGTTCGTTTTTAAAAATGTACCTTTAGGTAAAGACACAAGATACTTAAAAAGGTACCTGTCAGATACAAGATATTTTTTAAACAAAAAAGTTTGTTACGTCGTGTTACAAGAAATAATACTATAATAAACTTTCTTATAATTTTCTGAAATTTTTAAGCAGCAAATTGGCTTTGAACACTATGGCATAAACAAGTTACACATATGTACATATTTTGAATAGATTTCCATTGAGAATTAACGGCAACGGGGCTTTCTATCAATATCACTTGATTTTGAAACATCATCTAAATCAATATCAGTGTCTGCATCCGACGGGGTCGTCAACGATGATATTTTTCTTTTATAGCTTCGCTCTTATTCTTCTTACAAAATACAAACCCGCTCCAATGGCCTCCAGATTAAAAGCGGCTCGTAATAGCTAGTTTCAAAATCTGTCAATAGAATGCATCTACTTACAGTTTGATGGGAGGCTACATTCGTTTTTCAATTGCGGTAATGGCTAAAACGTGTCTATTTTACTTTTACGTGGTACGTTGGAAAAAAGTATCTTGTATCTGAAGATCGCAGATATTTAAAAATAAAATACTTTATATATATTTTTTTTAATTACACACTCAAAAGCAATGAGATCTAAAAGAAGGGCCAAGTTCGTGAAATTTTCTACATTTGCGCATTCTAAATTCATAAACGTTCCCTCCTTCGTAACAACATCCTTGAAAAGCTTGGCAAAATCGAATTTTGCATTATTATTTTAAATGTAATGTTCATGCAAGTTCTAATTTGCAAAGCTTTCAAAGGTGTTGTTAAGGGGCAGTGTACGTTTATGAATTAAGAATGAGCAAATGTAGAATGGTACATGAGCTTGGTCCTTCTTTAAGATCGTATTGCCTTTGAATGTGTAATGTTCGGCTGCAATTTTACAAGTTTTTTTGTAAGCCTGGGATCCTATTACTTTTTTAAGTTCCATTGCAAAATTATTCTTGTTAAACCAGAAAAAAATTTATGACGCAGTATTAATTGCTATAGTAAAACCAAATTACAATATAATGTAAAACATTGGCCAAGGACTTGCTTTTGTTTTAGGTAATTATTGACAAGTTTCTATAGTTGCTTGTTTATTATATACCTGAACAAGGTTTACATTTAAACATTTTATTTCGATGCTTTCCATCTAACTTTTCAACTTTTCTTTCGAAAAGCACTTTATCACTGTAACCTTAACGTACATGTTAAATATTAACGTCGTAGCCTCACTCGTTTGGTTAGAATCGCTGGCTTATATTGAAACTGACGAATTAGACTAAAGTAGTAGTAGTAGTAGTAGTAGTAGTAGTAGTAGTAGTAGTAGTAGTAGTAGTAGTAGTAGTAGTAGTAGTAGTAGTAGTAGTAGTAGTAGTAGTAGTAGTAGTAGTAGTAGTAGTAGTAGTAGTAGTAGTAGTAGTAGTAGTAGTAGTAGTAGTAGTAGTAGTAGTATTAGATGGTAGTAGCTATGGTTCAACCCATTTTTTCACCCATACGGAGTGATCTTTCCCTAATAACATTTAGCATGTGTTTTCATGTACCTAATAACAACCTTGTTTATTCATGTTCATATCACGTTTCATGATGACTGCGTGCCACCTTGATAACAACTCAACTCTGCTTGCTGTATAAGGTGCCTGAGTGTGTAAGCGTACCGTGGCTCAAACAAGATAATCTGTATCTATATCTAGATACTACTAGAAATTATCACTGCCCAAGGACACCCTCGTGTTCCACTCTCGCGTGTAGTTTTAAAAATATATTATTCAATCTTTTATTTTTATTTACTTCATTAAGCTATATTGCTACCATACAAGTGTCACATGATAATTTACAATTTTGTCTTTTCACATAGACACACACATAAAAATATTACAAATTATTCTCGTTTGTAAATGATATATTCTCGACATTTTAATTTTAAAATATGTACATATTATGCCCCCTTTACATCTACTGTCAATTTGTTGTATTCTCTGATCTCGGCATAAAAAAGTGATCTTTGGTATTTTTTTGAATTACATCCACTTACATATAGTTCATTTTAAGCAGTTTGTCTGGTCCCTCTTCCATGAATTTCCTCCACACACTTTATTTTTTTTTCTAAATAACTTGGGAAATAATTCTTTTCAATCTTGTACATAAAAGTTAACTTATGTAATTTAATATTTTCATGAACAGTATACCATCATAAAATATCTTTTATCATATCAGAAATTGGCGTTATTTTCCTACATTGTAATTATATGCATCTCATAGCTTTGTTTTGGATCATTTGTATATTGATAATCTCGTTTGCACATGAATTACAAAATATTGTCGCACAATATTCCAAATCTGGTTTAATTGTTGTATTATAAATTATTATTTAAGTCCTTTTCGAACAATGTGTTTTTGTAGATAAGTACATGCATTGGTAGATCCTGGCTACGGACTAAAAAAAAATCATCATTGTGTGGATCCGCAGAGAAACGTTAGGTTATAACAAGCGTTAGTGCTACGGTGTAGTGCAGGGAAAAGTAATTTTAATCTTAAGAATGATCTAAGAATCAGAATTGAAAGAAAAGATTATCGTGGATATATTTAAATTTGCTTACATGTCAACCGAACATAGTCTATGTAATGTGCCCAGCTGTTCTAGTAATGTGTACCCAACTATTGCTGACTACGGTAAAGTGGCACTCATCACGTACGCGAGGACGCCATTGCCACGAGCGTGGAGGACTGATGCCGTGCGTCACAGCTGTTAGCTGTCAGACGAACCAGAGCGCATCAGCAACAGGGACTGGGCAGGACATCTTGGAGTTTCAACGTCGAAAGGGAAACAGTGTTGGTAAAGGGGTGTTGTACCGGGAGAACAGGTCTAGACACACCCAGGTCGAAAGTAAAAGAAAAAATAGAAAAAAATATTATAAATATTCGTGGCATCAATAATTGTTGAAATTAAGTAGCGTAAATTGTCTTAAAAGTTTATGGATTACAAAAAGACATGTTTTGAGAAAGAAAATTCAATTGCAATGATTGAGATCTAAGTAACAGAAATAATTCTTGAAAACTGGGTCATTTGTCGTGTAATATCACGATAACTTTTATATTGCTAAAATTACCTCAAAGTGGAAATAATGTTTGTTATGGACAATATCACTGTCAGTAAAATGAGGTTCATTTTAAAATAAGACAATTCTTATGAATGCAAAAGAAAGGATAATCTAGTAAAATAAATGTAACTTTGAAAATTCAAGTTACCTGAAAATAAATTGACAATATACCAATCAGGTATATAAAAGTCAGAAAGGCGATTTCACTAAATGAACTGTCAAATAAAATCTGTCACAAACCCCCACCCCACAAGTCAACAGCCTAGTATATAATTATTACCTATAGACTAAGAACTGTTATTTCTATCCTAGATCTTATATGATACCAGGAGAGGGTGTGAAGTGAATCTTCAACCAATGGAGAACGTCTGAGGACAACGGACAAATCCAGCCCACTTACTCAGCGACGGGTCGTCTCGGAGGAAGTCTGACAAATCCAAATTATCGTCAGCCCAGCTGTACTCGCGATAGGAACCAAACCCGAGCGACTAGCCATCCAGGTTCCAGAAAATTTAATGCAAATATTACATGAAACAAATATTTTTTTTAAAACAACGCTTGATTTAAATGTACTAAAAAGTAAAAATAAATTTTCGCTTAACAAATTTTGCCTTACTCGGAAATTAAAAGCGTTGGGCGCTTTCCTTCCATGAACAACAAAATTCTGTAATCTATGTTAATACCGTAAGCGCCCAACGCTTTTAATTTCCGAGTAAGGCAAAAATTTGTTAAGCAAAAATTTATTTTTACTTTTTAGTACTTTTAAATTTAGCGTTGTTTTTTTTAAAAAAAAAAATTTCAGTTATATTATTTTATACTTTTTAGTCTTAACGATAATGTTAACTCCCATAAAAAATGTTAATTATTAATTACGATGAATTAATTGATTAATTAGTGCATCTGTTAATTGATTCATCTATTATCATCAAGAATATACGTCTGTGTGAAAGATTTCAGCCCGATCGGACATTGGGAAGTTGGTGAAATATCGATTCCCATATAAAACTTAAATTATTAATTAAGATTAATAAATTAATTAATGAGTGAATCTGTTAATTAATTCATCTATTGTCATCAAGAATACGTATGTGTGAAAAATTTCAGCTCGATTGGACATTGAGAAGTGGGTGAAATATCGATTATAAGATTCCGTCCAGACAGACATCCAGACAGACAGACAGACAGACAGACAGACAGACAAACAAGCACATGAAGCTTATATAAGCATTGTTATGAAATATCGATTATAAGATTTCGTCTAGACAGACAGAAAGTCAGACAGACAGACAAACACATGAAACTAATATAAGCGTTGTAGAATAGAACGCATGGCTAGACAAATGTTTTGATTTAACATAGAACCACAAAGCAATTCAGAGAACTTAAATCAAATAGAAAGCCAAAATATTTGGAAAAATATAAATAATAAATGAAATGTTAAATGCAGAAAATATTTACTTAACGTGGATAACTGAAATTTGTTACTGTTCCAGAATGAATAAATAACTGTGAAAAGTAGACCTAGAAAAATGAAAAGGTATGCAGAAATACATCTTGCAATACTTGAGTCAGGAGGAACACAACAGCCCCATAGTAAATATTTAAATAACCCAGAAAGTGGTAAAAGCCAAAGTGGAAATATAAAATTATTTCATAGGCCTAAGCTAATTTGCTAAAATGTTCAAACGAGCTGCAAATAATATTGTTCAACACATTTAATAACTGAAAAGTCTGAACAGAAAATTAAGTGAATGCATGATGTGTAAAATTAATTATTAAATAATAATAACAATCAGGAAATAAGACAGACATAAGCTGTCAGAATAGTTTAGCAATAAGCCTAAAACACCCTTAGGTAGGTAAATACATAGAGCCAAATAATGGTAAATTACAATTAGAACGGCTAGCTCAATATGTAACATAATGTTACGGTCACAAAGCCTAATAGACTTTGTAGAATGTTGGGTAAATATTAAATGTAATAATATTTAAAAGGCTATGACCAATCATAAAAATTGAATTGTAATCATTAAGTTCAAGATAAATAATGTGGAATCAGCACATATTTATATCAAGGCTTGGGTACGTCTAGGCCTGGAATCTACATTAATTGTAAATAATCAATTAATCGAATTCAAACATGTAAGTACTCGCGTCATAGTGCAGGCAAATTCACTTACATATTTAGGCTACTTGTTTGTAGAAATCAGGGACCTTAATTCCATCTGCTATGAATATCCAAAGGCAAAAATGCCCACACACACAAGCACATTTCCGTGACGAGATTCGTGTCAAAATTCACTGAGATCAGTGAGATTAAGTACACACGTCGCGAGGCCTGGCCCTACCCGAAATAATTTGAACTTCCTTGTTCTAAACAAAAACTTAGAGATCACCATAACACACACATCTAGTCTGGTATGGAAACGGATGAACTATGAGATGAGACGCGCATTCATAAGTCAAGGCAGGCTTGCAGCAGACACTTTTCTTAGATAGACACTGGTGAATATTGGTATATAGCTTCTGGTGATAACCACTTATACGCCCGAGAATGGCACGTCCTTACGTGATCTAGAGATGGTGTTTTATAGCATTAACTATAAAAGCGACAAAAATAAGAATGTCATTTTTCATATTTTTTTACTTTTCTCGACCTTTCACTTAAAATGGGTGATTTTAAAGGTATGTTTATTTTCACGAATTGTCGCGATAAATGACTTTAAACGCGATAAAATTGCTTAATTGCGATATGCGCGCAAAATTGGGTAATTTTGTTAAAAAAATTTTTTTTTTACAAAATGTCCTAAATAAATGGCTTTTTTGTTAATTTTTCGTTTTATTCGTATTTTTTATTTGCAGTCCCCAAAATCACCGCTAGAGAGGTCTACGCTCACAACTAGCGTAATATGACACCGGGCCGACTTGGCTAACCTTTCCCCTCTCTGTCTAGCGTGGCGCGCGCACCATGCTAACCCGTCTCAGTATGCGCGCGCATCACATAATGTCTGCCGCTCAGTTCAAAGAAATAGTTAACCTTATTGACTGAGGAAATAAAATAAAAAAACCTTCAAAACCTTAACGTTACTATTTAAAATAAAAATTACTTTTACCCGGAAAGGAGTTCTATTAACTATTATTTAAAAATAAACAAAAAATACCTTCTAAATCTTTAACATTCATTTAAAAAAAAAAAAAAACATTGTTTGGGGTTTGAACCAGCGCAGAGCGAACCCTACCTTAGCAATCCCATCTGTTACCACCCTGCTACGGCGCACTGTGTACGTTGTCCGCCTATAAACGTATATAGTGGCATCGCAAGCGAGCCGTGAGCGCGCGGTGGTGGGGGAAGGTTAGCAAAGTCGGCCTTTAGATTCAACCCAACTAGCGCCTACTAGAATTTCGATTCACTTTAGCTACTGTAATCTAAAAAAATATATTTTTTTCATTATTCAACGAACGACGACCAAAAAAAGTTAATGCTATATAAACGCTATTTTTTAAATAATTAATGCTATTTTTTCATTTTTTTAATGCTATAAAACACCATCTCTATAATTCGAGTTGTTTCACTCGAGAGTGAAGCTATGTGCGAAACTAACTAGTTTTTGGCAATCTGATCGAAGGACAGAAAACCGGGAACAATTAATTCGGCGGGTTGGTAACATCTCCAATAATAGAGTGGGACCGGCGGAAAACCAATAGCCAAAGTTACACACATGGCCAAATTAATTTCTACAAATCAGCTAGAGAAATTAATTTCACGCGCAAAAATCTACTTCCAAATTCACACAAGACGGATGCATATTTAAACTTAATGATTGTGCAATAGAAATATCATGTCAAGTATAAATAGCTATATGCGAAAACAAGGAAAATCAAATAGTCTTTAGCTTTAAGAATATAGTCAGTTATAAAATATTCTAGTACTCACACCCTGATGAACAGTTATGACATTCTTCTAAAATGTAGAAAAGAATGTATATCTCAGATATAACCTCCTTTTGAAAAGTGGGGACGTGTAGTAACTGGAAGAGATTACCATCAATAAGAATTAATGATTATTGATTATTGACTTTTAATGAAGAGATACACTTTAGGCATAAGCAACACATTCATAAACAAAAAAAACATCCCACCGCTGTCACCAATGTAAAGGCCGCGGCTATCACAGACTGTAGATGTTATGGATTTACCATGGCACCGTGGTTTGGAGATTTGGATGGAGAGGATTTTAAAGATATTAAACTTAATTTATTAAAGAAACACTAATTTTTATCACAGACAATAGTTGACAATAGAAAACAGATCATAGCAACCCTAGAAACACCCTGTCATTTGTCCAACTTGTGGGGGGGGGGGAAAGATGAGTTACCCGTCTTGTGCCTGGGTTGATGAGGTCTTTCTCAATGTTCAATAATAGCAGTACAGTTGTAACAATAATTATTGCACTCAACGCATCTACTGTGATTCATGTGTTTTCATGTGTTGCCTAATAAATACATACTCGTGATGTTCGCTGTACTGCTGAAAAAGATATATTAAATATCACTCATATGAATAACAATTGTAGTAGTATCTCTGTGAGAATTCCAATGGATGTTGCATTAAGCATGCACCCAGGTGCTTGCAGGGTGACATAATCGATATTGGATATAGCTATTACATATCATGAGTGTTTTTCTCATGGGAACTGATGCACTTTATGAAGTATGAAAATGATTGAAAATCAATATGAAGTTATCTATCAATTAATTACTAATAATGATTGGGCCTGCAGCCAAATCAATACCATTCAGCATCTGGCTGTGATAAACAGCTGTTGCTAGCACTGTTGAATATTTATGCCTAAAGTGTATCTATTGATTAAAAGTCAATAATCAATAATCAATAATTATTATTGATGGCAATCTCTTCCAGTTACTACAAAGGTTTTGTCCCGGCCCTAAAAATATTAGACATCGTTGCAATTTGTATAAGCCCCTTTATCATATAGCTAGAATATATTTTTCAGCTATCTTTCTTTGACTAAAATTAATTATATCGATCATGATCACTAATCTTCCACCCACATCTAGAATAATACTAACGCTTGTTATAACCTAACGTCTCACTGCAGGTCCATACAATGATGAATTTCTTATAGTCCGTGTCCAGGATATACCAATGCATGTACTTATCTACAAAAACACATTGTTCGAAATGGACAAAATTAATAATTTAAAATAAAATAATAAAACCAGATTTGGAATACTGTCCAACAATATTTTGTAATGCATGTGCAAACGAGATTATCAAAATTCAAATCGTCTAAATCAAGGCTATGATATGCTATTTACAATGTAGGAAAATAACGCCAATTTCCGATATAATAAGAGATATTTTATGATGGTATACTGTTCAAGAAAATATTAAATTATATTATGTTAACTTTTATATACAAGATTGAAAATAATTATTTGCTAAGTTATTTAGAAGAAAAAGTAGAGAGTGTGGAGGAAATTTATGGAAGTGGGACCAGACAAACTGCTTAAAATTAACTATATGTAAGTGAATGTATTTTTTTTTAAATACGAAAAGTCAGTTTATTATGCCGGGATCAGAGAATACAACAAGTTGCCAGCAGATGTAAAGGGGGTATATGTACATAGTTTTAAATTCAAATTTCGAGAATATATTATTTAAAAAAAGGAATAATTTGAAATATGGGGGGTGATATCCGATCGCGTCCGACAAAGTATTAATGCTGTGGATGCTACATTCGTATACATGTAATTAAAGCCTCGTCACGTGCCCCCCGGCTATTGTAAGCTGAGAAGCGAACATTACTAAACGATCGGATAAGAAGACACACACACCACAAGTAGAGACGGTAAAAAATTCGCCCTTTTGAGGGTGGTTGTACTTTCAAAGCTGAAAAGTACTTGGAGTTTTGATGTCGGCGGTTCTTTTAGTCGCGGCATAGGGGGCTTCGTCGCCGCGGAGACGGTTCCCCCCCGGGAGAGCGAGTAGTGGGGCTCGAACCTATAGGACGTGGTGTATGCATTCGTTGTGGCGCGGACTGACTTGGGTTGTTCTAATAGGGAAATTTAAAGAGAATGAAGTTTCACGACTAGTTTTTTTTCGCGGTGGTTGATTTCTCAAAATGGGAGTAATTTTTTTTAGTCGAGTTGGAATCACGAGTACTGCGTGAACGCTAGACCTAGTGCTATGGATGGAGTGGTATAGCGCGATATTGAATACCAGCGGTGTTGAGTGTTTTTACGGGGGTGACATTAGGGATTATACACGGAGGAGCTGTTGTATAACATGACGGGGTTCGTTTGGGGTATAGGGGTTTTTCAGGGGCCAAAAAAAAAATTTTGTGAGTTGGGCAACACACAGAATTGATGAACTGTGGCATGGGAATCTGCTTAGGGGTTAGTGAGTCCCAGGAATTTTCTTTGAGCGTTTCGTCCGATAACAATGGTTTCTGACTATCGGACATAGGAGCAATTTTTAGAGTCAAAAGTGAAGTTTTTATGAAAAATAATGGATTTTGTTTTTCTGATTGTTGCACGGGTACGAAAAAATTGGATGGTGTGCTTAGCTGCTTGATTTAAAACTACAAGCGGCACGTCGGGTTTGCATCACGATGTTTTCCTGAGGTGGCATTTTTGGTAAAAAGTGAGATTTAAAAAACTGTTGGTGAAGTTGGTTGTGGAAAACTTGCCCATATTTTCTTTCGGCGTAATTCGGGCCAGATTTTTTTCATCTAGGTTGGTTTTTGCTATTTATATATTTCCTTTATCTTTTTTCTATACTTTTTTTGAACCGTTCGCCTGTGTGGAAGGAAAGCTGGCGAGGTTGCAGTTTAGATTTTAGTTATTAAGATATATTAAGTTTATTTTCACATTGTGATAACTCTTAGGTTTATGGTCTTCAAATTATATTTATGCAATTGCTTTGATTTTAGGTGTAATTAGGTTTATTATCATAAGTTTAACTTTTTTGCGATTATTATTATTATTTTGATTGCAGATAGTAAATGGTTTTGATAACAAGCACACTGTTCTGCCCCTTCCTTTATTTTCTGTAGACTCTTTGTAGAGAGGACCAATTGGTGGACAAATTCGAATGTGAATTTGGTGGTGAAATGATAATTTTGTGACTTCTTAATTGAAATGGGTTAGAGCTAGATACTGGCGCTCTTGGTGATGACGGACTGCCCCATAGGCGAGGAGCAGGTCAGTATTTCTAAACAGGTCAAGGAGTCTTGCCCTGCAGCAAGAGATGTTCAGAGTGACGAATTACGTCAGTCGTAAATCTATTTTTAAGCTGAGTAGAGTTTTTTGGAATCTTGGCGTATTAAAAAACTATCCTAGAGGAAGGGAAGATGTCACAATGCATGTAAGAAGTTTATACACTTAAAAGTTAATGCACGGTAGAAGATAACGAGAATTTGTGGGAAGTAATTTTTTTGTGAAGTTAACGATGAAGTAGAAGCTAACTCTTTGTGTGATTTCAGACTGAACGGATGGCACCATTCTAAATGAATTGTAGATGATAGTTTGAGAATGTGTAATTTGTATTTTCTTTGACGTGTTTAAATGCAATTGTATTCTCAGAATGACTAATGACAGTAGGAACGGAGTTTTCACTGTGAGCACGTGGTAGTTGTTGATAGTGGTCGTCAGCCATCTTGAGACGTGTGCTCGTTGTTGCGTAGAGTTTAAAGAACGACCAACTGTTTAGTGACACATTGCTTTGAACACGTATAACGCCCAGTTTGTCAAAGAAAAACATTATTAAGCTTTGGAATTAAATGTGAGATACACTTATTTAAAATCCTTTGCAGGATAAAGGGTCCCCTCTCTCAAGGCAGACGTGTAGCAAAATCCATTCTTTTGATGATGACGGGTACTACCCAGCAAATGAAATACGGTTGTTGGAAACTTTATAATTTTATGATGATACAAATCGGGAATTTTGATATATTTGATTTGTCTACGTTCAGAAATGATTTCGAGTTATTAATCAAAGTGATGTAGGGGTGTGCCGAGCCTTTCGGTCTAGCATGTGCGTGTTGTTGTTTTGTTTTAGTCGTTTTAGCCCAAGAGTAGGCCACCTGAACGGCTCAGATCGGCCTGACGTAGCCCTCAAGACAACGACCGGCGACCAAGGAAGGGCCCCGCAAAGGAAAATTCACACACACACACAATGTCCCTACAAACACAGCCAAGTAGATTCGGGAGATTAAAGCTGTAAATACATCAACGCAACTGACGATAAATAGATAAAAAAAATGCTGTACAAATCCAAATGGAAATGCATTAATTGAAGAAGAAGAAGAAAAAAAGAAGAAGAAGAAGAAGAAGAAGAAAAAGAAGAAGAAGAAGAAACAAATACAAAAAACGACAAGATGAAAAAAAAAAGTTTTAAGTGAGGGTACTGTTGTCAACATCACAATGACAGTGTGCTTATGTTGTTACTTGTTTGAAAAACAAATCGACTCTGAAATGGGGAATTTAATCCACGAACTCGACGATTTGCACACTGAGGATTGCCAAAAGTGGGAAAAAAAACCAAAGAATAGTTGTTCAAGGACAAAACGAAAGAAGAAACGTGTTTTCTAGCCTCTGAGGGGTCCAGCCCAGGGGAAAGCAAAAAAAAGCCATTAGAAATTTAACAAACCGAAACCCGATTATTACCCTTAAGAAGAAAAAAAGAGATCCCAATTCTGAAAAAGAAGAAAACCCCAATGTCAGGTGACATTAACCGAGGGGGGAGGAGTGTCATAAATATGGTATACAGATCGGGGTAGTCTAAAAGTAACTGTATTGTTAAAAATCAACCTGAATCGTTTGGTCACTAAAACACCAACGTTTAGGTGCGACTCGTTGAGATATAAAAGAATACTTTGCCAGCATGACAATGAGCAAGGCAAGGCGAAAACATTAAAAGAAAGACAGAAAAGAGAATATCGGTAGAATTATAGGCAACCAAAGAGTGAAATCCAGGGCTTGCGACACGGGCTTTTTCGGGTGTCTTCAATGTGATCGGACGTGTTTGGGCTTTCTTACTCGGAAATTTGAGCTGACAACTCAACGGAGGACACATGGGGTTTTGTTGATAGTTTTCGTAAAATGAGACAGAGAAAAGGGGCGGACACCAAGGACAAGAGGAATCATCATACACCCCTGGGACATCTGGTTGTTTGGAAACCTCCTCGAGTTTTGGGAGGATGGGAAAGCCAAAGTTATTCAAATTTAACTTCAGGTCAATAGGGGTTTTTTTGGTTGGACCAAACCCACGTGGTAGTCACGCACATGTTGGAGGAGGCAGTATCGCACACTTTTTCTTTGTTTCATTATGTTTTTTTTAATAAAGCTTTTGTTGTTTTTTTCACCGAAAATGATCTTCAATTCAAGTTACTCTATTACCCTCGACTGATAGAGGGTCCCTCATGTTAAGAGCTAGCCAGGGGATTCAGGACAAACTACGAGCCCCACCAAGCGGCCCTTGTACCGAGGGTCCTGGGATCCCGCTATTGAGGTCTTGTGGGGGTGCTTTCTTGATTTTATCTAGGAAAATAGAAGGCCGGATATGGACTGGGGGCGAGTTTTACGAGCTGGAAATACTTGGGTTAGGTGTGCGGTTCGTTTGAGTGCGGCTAGGAGGGTTCGATCGCCGCCCGGGGACTGGCTCCCCCGGTGAGAGCGTAGTATGGGCGCCTGAAACCATGAACTTGGTGTATGCATTCGTTGTGGCACGGGCTGACTTGGGTTGTCTCTAAAAGGAATTTTGAGAATGAAGTTTCACGACATAGTTTGTGCGCGGTGGTTTATTTCTCAAAGTAGGAGTAATTTTTTTTTTTCCGGTTGGAATCACGAGTACTGCGCTGAACGCTAACATGTGGGGCATAGTATGTGACTGGTATAGCGCGATAGTCTGATATACCCCGGGTTGAGTTTTGCTACGGGTGCTTTGGGATTATGACACGGAGGGGGCATGTTGTTTAAAAAGACGGTGTTCGTTGGTGTCATAGTGTTGATCAGGGCTCAAAAGGGGAAAAATTGTGTGATTGGTCAAACACAAGAATATGATGGTCTGGGCATGGGAATCTGCCTTTTGGGGTTATGTGGTCCTAGGAATTTTCATGAGCGTTTCGTCCTGATAACAATGTGTTTTGACTATCTGAATAGGAGTCAATTTTGAGAGGGGCAAAAGGATAGTTGATGAAAAATAAAGGATTTTGTTGTTCTGTTTGTTGCACGTGGTAAGAAAAATATTGATGGGGTGCTTTGCTGCTTGATTAACACTAGCAAGGGGGGGCATCGGATTTGCATCACAGTTTTCGCTGAGGTGGGATTTTTGGGAAAAAGTGCAGATTAAAACTTTTGGTGAAAGTTTGGTTTTATGGAAATAGCTTGCCCATATTTTCTTTCGGCGCTAGATTCGGTCAGATTTTTATCATCTCAGGTTGGTTTTGCTATTCTATATTATATTCATTTATCTTATATTCTATACTTTCTTTGAACCGTTCTGCCTGTTGGGGAAGGAAGCTGGCGAGGTTGCAGTTTAGATTTTAGTTATTAAGATAATATACTGGGAAAACGCTCAGTTGGAACGCGTGTTGAGCAAAGCACCGGTACGTGCAACACGACCCGAGTACGACATTCCCATAATGTTACATACCAATAAGTCTTTAAGGTCTTGACCGATTTAGCTGAAAATTTGAAAAATTGGAGAGAATTTGGAGAGAATGGATAAAATCCACCGCCATCTAGAAGCCCTTTGACATCATTTCCTTGTTAAACTCTTTGGTTTACAAATAATACCCCTGCTTCCTCGATAGTGTTTTGATTACTTCTAGGTGGCAGTGCATAGTGACCTGAAACCACGTGCGCCGTTGCCATGGTAACGGGACTTTGTTATAATGTAAAATTTCCCGACTACACTACTTATCGGATCAAAATAAAAATAACATATTCGTGATCGGACGGACATTCTAAATGATTTGGCCACCTCAGATTTTGTCTCCGTTAAGTTTGAAAAAAAAACTTTCAATTAACTTTAATGTAACTTTTTAACCTTTTTGAACCCATTTTGCCACAAAACTATACAGCAACCCGCCTAGGTGGTATGCACATGTGTGCAAAAATTTTTTGGTCGATCAGAGAAACGGTGCGACCTGTATCGAAGCAGTAACAGAAAAAAACAAAAACAGACATTCGACCCAATAAGAGTCAAGTGGAGACGCTCGCTTCGCTCGCTCAATTAGGTTTATTTTCACATTGTGATATCTCTTAGGTTAATGTCTTCAAATTATATTTATGCAATTGCTTTGATTTTTAGGTGTAATTAGGTTTATTATCATAAGTTTAACTTTTTTGCGATTATTATTATTATTATTTTGATTGCAGATAGTAAATGGTTTTGTTGACAAGCACACTTTTCCCTGCCTCTTCCTTCTAATTTTCTGTAGACTCTTTGTAGTAGGGACCAATTGGTGGACAAATTCGAATGTGAATTTGGTGGTGAAATGATAATTTTGTGACTTCTTAATTGAAATGGGTTAGAGCTAGATACTGGCGCTCTTGGTGATGACGGACTGCCCCATAGGCGAGGGAGCAGGTCAGTATTTCTAAACAGGTCAAGGAAGTCTTGCCCTGCAGCAAGAGATGTCAGAGTGACGAATTACGTCAGATGACTTAGTTCACAACTTGCTGTATTTATTAAGTAAATTTTGTAGATCGCGGTACCGTGTAGGTTATATAGGGGCCTATTGTGGGACACTGATGACAAGGGTCTTTACCCTCACCCTTTATTGTGTAGAGGGGATTATGTCGTTTTTTACTGCATATCCCGCCAACAAACACTTTTAGTGCATGGTGACTTTAGTTTACTATGATAGGATTTTAGGTTTTATTTAGTAGTATTTTGTGAACAAGTGATATATTATACCAAAGACTTTGTCGATTTTCAGTATAGTTTTTTGGTGTAGGTTTAAGTAATATGTGCAAGGAGTTGCATATACAGTCGTTAATCTATTTTAAGCTAAAGTAGAGTTTTTGAATTCTTGGCGTATTAAAAAAACTATCCTAGGAGGAAGGAAGATGTCACAAGCATGTAAGAAGGTTTATACATTTAAAGAAGTTAATGCACGGTAGAAGATAACGAGAATTTTGTGGGAAGTAATTTTTTTGTGAAGTTAACGATAAAGTAGAAGCTAAACTCTTTGTGTGATTCAGACTGAACGGATGGCCCATTCTAAATTTATTGTAGTTGATAATTTGGAATGTGTAATTTTTATTTTCTTTGACGTGTTAAAATGCAATTGTATTCTCAGAATGACTAATGACAGTAGGAACGGAGTTATCACTGTGAGCACGTGGTAGTTGTTGATAGTGGTCGTCAGCCATCTTGAGACGTTTGCTCGTTGTTGCGTAGAGTTGAAAAACGACCAACTGTTTAGGACACATTGCATTTGAAACACGTAGTAACGTCAGTTTGTCAAAGTAAACATTATTCAGCTTTTGGAATTAAATGTGAGATACACTTTTTTAAAATTCATTTGCGGGATACAGGGTCGCCTCTCTCAAGGCAGACGTGTAGCAAAAACCATTCTTTTGATGATGACGGGTACTACCCGTAATGAAATACGGTTGTTGGAAACTTTTTAATTTTTATGATGATACAAATCTGGAATTTTGATATATTTGATTTTTTTACGTTCAGAAAAGATTTCGAGTTATTAATCAAAGTGGTGTAGAGTGTGCCGAGCTTTCGGTCTAGCATGTGCGTGTTGTTGTTTTGTTTTAGTCGTTTTAGCCAAGAGTAGGCCACCCGAACGGCTCAGATCGGCCTGACGTAGCATCAAGACAACGACCGGCGACCAAGGAAGGCCCAGCAATGGAAATTCACAAAACCCCACACACACACACACTGTCATACATACACACAGCCAGTAGATTCGGGAGATTAAAGCTGTAATACTCAACGCAACTGACGATAAATAGATAAAAAAAATGCTGTACAAATCCAAATGGAGATGCATTAATTGAAAAAGAAGAAGAAGAAGAAGAAACAAATACAAAAAAAGACAAGATGAAAATAAAGTTTTAGCGTGAGGGTACTGTTGTCAACATCATCAATGACATAAGTGCTTATTTTGTTACTTGTTTGAACAAGCAAATCGCACTCTGAGATGGGGAATTGAATCCAGGAACTCGACGATTTGCACACTGAGGATTGCCAAAAGTAGGATAAAAAAACCCAAGAATAGTTGTTCAAGGACAAAACGAAAGGAGAAACGTGGGGTTCTAGTCCCCTGAGGGTTCCAGCCCAGGAAAGCGAAAAAAAACCCAAGCCATTAGAACATTAAACAACCGAAAACCCGTTTATTACCCCATTAAGAAAAAAAGAAGAGATCCTAATTCTGAAGAAGAATAAGAACCAAATGTCAGGGTCGACATTAACCGAGATGGAGGAATGCCCAATATGGTATTTTCATAATCAGGGTAGTCTACAAGTAACTGTATTGTTACAAATCTAACCTGAATCGCTTTGGTCAGCTATAACACCAGACTTTTTAGGTGCGACTCTTGTTGAGATATAAACTAGAATACATTGCAGCAGTGACAATGAGCAAGGCGAAGGCAGAAGACAATTAACATAGAACAGACGAGACAGAGAATATCGTAGAATGTATAGCAACCAAAGTGCAATCCAGGACTTTCTGACACGGACTTTTCGGGTGTCTTCAATGTGATCGGAAGCGTGTTTTTGGGTTCTTACTTCGGAATTTGAGCTGACAACATCAACGGAAGACGACATGTGGGTTTTGTGTGATAGTGTGTGTGCGTGAATGAGTACAGAGAAAAGGGCGGACACCAAAGGGCAAGAGGAATCATCATACACCCCCGGGACGATCTGAGTTGTTTGGTAACCTCCTCTGAGCTTTGGGAAGGATGTAGTAAGCCAAGTTATGTCAAATTAACTTCAGGTCAATAGGGGTTATTATTGGTTGGGACCAAACCACGTTGGTAGTCACGCACATGTTGGAGGTAGGCAGTATCGCACACTTATTTCTTTATTTTCATTATGTTGCTTTATTAATAAAGCTTTATTTTGTGTTTATCACATGAATATGATCTTCTAATTCAAGTTACTCTAGTTACCCTCTGACTGATAGTAGGATCCCTACATGTTAAGAGCTAGCCTAGGGTATTCAGGAAAAGCTACGAGCCCCAGCCAAGCGGCCGTTGTACCGAGGGTCCTGGGATCCTGACTAGTTGAGGTCTATGTGGTGTGCTTCTCTTGATGTTTATCTAGAAAGTAGAAGGCCGGACTATGGACTGCGTGGCGAGTTTTACGAGCTGGAAAGACTTGGAGTTAGATGTGCTGGGGTTCGTTGAGTCGCGGCATAGGAGGCTTCGATCGCCGCCGGAGACTGGCTCCGCGGTGAGAGCGTAGTAGTGGGCGCCTCGAACCTATAGAACTGTGTGTTATGCATTCGTTTGTGCACGGACTGACTTGGGTTTTGTCTCTAATAGGAATTAATTGAAAATGAAGTTCTCACGACATAGTTTGTGCGCGGTGGTTGATTTCTCCAAAGTAGGAGTAATTTTTTTTTTTAATGCTCGAGTTGGAATCACGAGTACTGCGCTGAACGCTATGACATAGTGGGTCTAGTACCCCAAGTAGCACAAAGTTATGGCGATCTTATGGCGAGCTGTAGTATCGCCATCAGTTGCGCTTATGGGCCATAGCCGGCAACGCGCTTATGGGCCGCCTATGGGGTTGGCCAGGCGCCCGCCTGTTTGCCACAACCCAATCGCCGCTTATGGGCCATAGGCGGCCCACTGTAGTAAAACCAGCAGTTTCGAAAATACTGTGCTGCATTTTTGTGACAACGGCCCGCTTATGGGCCATAGCCGGCGATACACAGTTTGCCATCAGTTCGCCGCTTATGGTCCACAGGCGGGCCGCTGTAGCAAATCCGACAGTTGCTTCACTTTTGTCACAGCGGGATGCTTACGGCCCCGCGGTGAGAATGTTTCGGGAACACTAGCACCATCTAGTAGAGACGCGAGGAAGTCACGCACACAAACGAAAATATTTACTGACAAAAGTTTAAAATTATATATCTTTTCAATTGTTCGAGCATTTCATTTTCTATAAACTGTGTGCAAGAGAAAAAATTTCAAGTTAATACAGAGAGAGAGATTAGACATACAAAAATTTTTTATCGCCCATCGCCGTACTCGAACCCCAACCTGCTGCGCCGGACTCTGGAACGCTGACCGCTACACCACCGTGATCACTGCTAGAAGTGCGCGCCAGCTACCATATGAAGATGTACCCAGCGTGTATGCATTGTGGAACGTCTTGTTCAACATTTCGTACCTTGTTTACATGGAAACTAAATAAATGCCATCTCAGGTTGTTCATCAAACTAAAGATTCAATAATATATGTATTCAAATTGAGTTGTTTTAAGCGTAGGCCTACTCTTATTCATATTTAAATTGACCAAAGAGTATCATGCCCATATATCTAAATGGTATGAATTAAATGACGGAAAGTGATTAGGAGCTCAAATTGGATTTGCATTTATTATTATTTTTACCAGCCCACACACGGGCAGACGGACAGACAGTAAAGAAATCGCAAAATTTAAACCTCTCTCCCTACTTTGATATAGGCCTACACCAAATATTCCATATCGGCAATTTTTTTTTGATAACCTTAACAAAAAAACGATATAGTTTATCAATTATGATCATCTGACATTTTCAAAACATTTTATTTTTATTTTTGGGTTTAATACGTAATTACAGAGAAATTAATTACGTATATCCCGGACATATCCCTGCTCAAAAATTTTTTGGTTTAAAGGGATGATTTCTATTTCTATTAGGCCCTACTTGGAAAAATTTTTGTCGTTAATATCTTGCACTATATAATTTATTTCTTCCACCTATTCGTACAGGGGGAAAAAAAAATTCGAAATTGCAATTTTCAAGTATGTCAGTTTGTAGACAAGAGTAAGTGTTACAATAAAAAAAAAATCTCCCTTTCAACAAAAAAATTACTATCTGGAATAATTATGTCGGGATAAACGTTTCATAATTTTTACTATAATCGTCTATACTGGGCGTACTGCTCAACCCAAAAATAAATAACAAATAGTTTTGGCAATGTCAAAATATGATCAAAATCATTGATAAAAAGATTTAGGAAATTTTAAATATAAATTGGGTCCGATTTATTTGCTGTAGTTCTACAAACATAAAATATGACATATTATTTATTTATAATGAATATATTTCTATTAAAAGAGATTTTTCGTTTTCTTCCATCTGCGTCAAGTATGTGAAATTCGCACTACGAAACGGCAAGTGCAAAGGCATATTATAGATACGTGGCAGCATTATCGACAGCGGATTAATTTCGCATATTGCAATGAAATTAATTACCGTATTTATAAACATTTTTGAAATTAATTTAAAATTTGTCGATTGAATGCAATAATCAAGTATTATTTTGGAAACCCTACGTGGAGTATTCGGGATCGGAATGATATATCATAATATATTATAACATTATGTTAATTTATTGACTATTTATTCTTTGTTTTCAAATAACATTAAGTTATTTTTGATTAGTTTTAATGAAGGGGAAACAGGCATTCTTGCTATGGGCTATGCTCTCTCTGATTCTCTTCAACATGTTAAAATGTACTTTGTAGCTTGATTTGTTGAAATAAATAAAATAATTATCATAATATTAATATTATCAAATAATAATTTAAATGATACTAAAATGATATACCTTGAATGTGAGAGCGTCTATATTTCTCACATCGACGAAGAAGAGGGGAGAATGATTAGCAAAACATGATGAAATTGACAATTAAATTATTCCTTTAAATCCATCATCTAATGTGTTATATACTCTCATTAGATACCCGTCGGTTGTGTGCTTATGGGCCATAGGGGGGCCGCCTACTGTTCAGCCGCCTGTCGGTTGTTGTGCTTATGGGCCATAGGCGGGCGGCCTACTGTTCGCCGCCTGTCGGTTTGTGTGCTTATGGGCCATAGGCGGGCCGCCTACTGTACGCCGACTGTCGGTTGTGTGCTTATGGGCCATAGGCGGCCCCAACGCAAAACTTTGCCATCACTTTGCCGCTGATGGCCCATAAGCGCCCCTCATTTTTTGTGCTACTTGGGATGTGACGTGGTATACGCGATAGTCTGATATACCAGCGGTGTTGAGTTTTGCTACGGGAGTGACATTAGGTGATTATACACGGAGGGGCATGTTGTATAACATGACGGTGTTCGTTGGTGTCATAGTGTTGATCAGGACTCAAAAGGAGAAATTGTGTGAGTTGGTCAAACACACAGAATATGATGGTCTGTGGCATGGGAATCTGCCTTATGGATTATGTGAGTCCTAGGAATTTTCCCCTTTTGAGCGTTTTCGTCCTGATAACAATGTGTTTCTGACTATCTGGACATAGGAGTCAATTTTGAGAGTCAAAAGTGATAGTTGATGAAACTAATGGATTTTGTTGTTCTGTATTGTTGCACGTGGTACAGAATAATATTGGATGGTGTGCTTAGCTGCTTGATTAACACTTGCAAGCGCGCACGTCGGATTTGCATCACGATGTTTTTGCTGAGGGGGCATTCTTGGGAAAAAGTGCAATTAACATCTGTTGGTGAATGTTGGTTGATGGAAATAGCTTGCCCATATTTTCTTTCGGCGCTAGATTCGGTCCAGATTTGTATCATCTCAGGTTGGTTTTGCTATTCTATATTATATTCATTTATCTTATATTCTATACTTTCTTTGAACCGTTCTGCCTGTGTGGAAGGAAAGCTGGCAAGGTTGCAGTTTAGATTTTAGTTATTAAGATAATATTAAGTTCATTTTCACATTGTGATATTTCTTAGGTTTAAGGTCTTCAAATTATATTTATGCAATTGCTTTGATTTTAGGTGTAATTAGGTTTATTATCATAAGTTTAACTTTTTTGCGATTATTATTATTAAATTGATTGCAGATAGTAAATGGTTTTGATGACAAGCACACTGTTCTGCCTCTTCCTTCTAATTTTCTGTAGACTCTTTGTAGTAGGGACCAATTGGTGGACAAATTCGAATGTGAATTTGGTGGTGAAATGATAATTTTGTGACTTCTTAATTGAAATGGGTTAGAGCTAGATACTGGCGCTCTTGGTGATGACGGACTGCCCCATAGGCGAGGGAGCAGGTCAGTATTTCTAAACAGGTCAAGGAGTCTTGCCCTGCAGCAAGAGATGTTCAGAGTGACGAATTACGTCAGATGACTTAGTTCACAACTTGCTGTATTTATTAAGTAAATTTTGTAGATCGCGGTACCGTGTAGGTTTTATAGGGGCCTATATGTGGGACACTGATGACAAGGGTCGTTTACCCTCACCCATATTGTGTAGAAGGGATTATGTCGTTTATACTGCATATCCCCCAAACACACACTTTTAGTGCATTGTGACTTTAGTTTACTAATGATAGGATTTTAGGATTATTTAGTAGTATGTCGAGTTCAGTATAGTTTATTGGTGTAGGTTAAGTAATATGTGCAGGAGTTGCATATACAGTCGTAAATCTATTTTTAAGCTGAGTAGAGTTTTTGAATTCTTGGCGTATTAAAAAACTATCCTAGGAGGAAGGAAGATGTCACAATGCATGTAAGAAGTTTATACACTTAAGAAGTTAATGCACGGTAGAAGATAACGAGAATTTTGTGGGAAGTAATTTTTTTTTGTGAAGTTAACGATGAAGTAGAAGGCTAACTCTTTGTGTGATTTCAGACTGAACGGATGGCACCATTCTAATGTATTGTAGTTGATAATTTGAGAATGTGTAATTTGTATTTTCTTTGACGTGTTTAAATGCAATTGTATTCTCAGAATGACTAATGACAGTAGGAACGGAGTTATCACTGTGAGCACGTGGTAGTTGTTGATAGTGGTCGTCAGCCATCTTGAGACGTTTGCTCGTTGTTGCTTAGAGTTGAAGAACGACCAACTGTTTAAGAGGGTATGCTGAGGCTAGAACGGAGGCGAGTTTAAGCGCTCAGCTTTCTGGATATTTTGGGCAACGGTTTATAACACCATTATTAAATTTCACACTAACGTTTATAAAGAATAAATCTATGTTATCCATTACGCGTATTCCTAAATTAATTCATTGATTTTGAATTAAAATTTAGTGAAATCACAAAAAATTTACTCAATTTTGGTCAACTTCGGGAATTTATTCCAAGTGAACAGATTTTTTTAACTCAAATTTGCATAATGGAACCCAACGTTTAAATCAATGTGAACGCGCAGGTTAATTTGGTTTTATCGTGAGATAAACGGTTTGGTGGGAATTTCCAGAATTGTAATCCATGTTTTGGATTTCCCATTTTTTCACGTTTTGAACTTATGTCTCGCAATGGATCTTTAACGCTTATTTTGAGCATACCAATTACTGATATCAATATAAAAGTACTTTAATAACATCCATTAAAAATTTGGCATTGATATTACCAACCGTTCAGCAGAAATCATCAACACCTGTTTGCGCGCATTTGAGTTGGGCCAAGCTCAGCGTACCCTCTTAATGACACATTGCATTTGAACACGTAGTAACGTCAGTTTGTCAAAGTAAACATTATTAAGCTTTTGGAATTAAATGTGAGATGCACTTATTTAAAATCCTTTGCAGGATACAGGGTCGCCTCTCTCAAGGCAGACGAGTAGAAAAATCCATTCTTTTGATGATGACGGGAACTACCCAGTAAATGAAATACTGTTGTTGGAAACTTTATAATTTTTATGATGATACAAATCTGGAATTTTGATATATTGGATTTGTCTACGTTCAGAAATGATTTCGAGTTATTAATCAAAGTGGTGTAGAGTGTGCCGAGCTTTCGGTCTAGCATGTGCGTGTTGTTGTTTTGTTTTAGTCGTTTTAGCCAAGAGTAGGCCACCTGAACGGCTCAGATCGGCCTGACGTAGCATCAAGACAACGATCGGCGGCCAAGGAAGGCCCAGCAATGGAAAATTCACACACACACACACACACACACTGTCATACATACACACAGCCAAGTAGATTCGGGAGATTAAAGCTGTAATACATCAACGCAACTGACGATAAATAGATAAAAAAAATGCTGTACAAATCCAAATGGAGATGCATTAAATTGAAGAAGAAGAAGAAGAAGAAGAAGAAGAAGAAGAAACAAATACAAAAAACGACAAGATGAAAATAAAAGTTTTAGCGTGAGGGTACTGTTGTCAACATCATCAATGACATGTGTGCTTATGTTGTTACTTGTTTGAACAAGCAAATCGCACTCTGAGATGGGGAATTGAATCCAGGAACTCGACGATTTGCACACTGAGGATTGCCAAAAGTAGGATAAAAAACCGAAGAATAGTTGTTCAAGGACAAAACGAAAGGAGAAACGTGTGTTCTAGTCCTCTGAGGGGTCCAGCCCAGGGAAAGCGAAAAAACCAAGCCATTAGAACATTAACAAACCGAAAACCCGATTATTACACCATTAAGAAGAAAGAAGAGATCCCAATTCTGAAGAAGAATGAAGAACCCAATGTCAGGGTCGACATTAACCGAGATGAAGGAATGTCATCAATATGAAATATTCATAGATCAGGGTAGTCTACAAGTAACTGTTTTAGTTATGAATCAAACCTGAATCGCTTTGGTCAGCTAAAACACTCGACGTTCAGGTGTGACTCTGTTCAGATAAACGCTGAAATACATAGCGGCAGTGACAATGAGCAAGACGAAGACAGAAGACAATTAGCCTAGAACACGGAGACAGAGAATATCGGTAGAATGCATAGCAACCAAGAGTGCAATCCATGGACTTGCTGACACGGGACTTTTCGGGTGTCTTCAATGTGATCGGAAGCGTGTTTGGCTTTCTTACTTCGGAATTTGAGCTGACAACATCAACGGAGACATGTGGTTTTGTGTGATAGTGTGTGCGTGGATGAGTACAGAGAAAAGGGCGGACACCAAGGACAAGAGGAATCATCATACACCCCTGGGACGATCTGAGTTGTTTGGTGACCTCCTCTGAGCATTGGGAAGGTTGTGGTAAGCCAAGTCATGTCAAATTAACTTCAGGTCAATCGGGGTAATAATTGGTTGTGACCGAACCACGTGGTAGTCACGCACATGTTGGAGGGTAGGCAGTGTCGCACACTCATTTCTTTAGTTTCATTATGTTGCTTTATTGATAAAGCCTGGGTTGTGTTAATTACCATGAATATGATCTTCTAATTCAAGTTACTAGTTACCCTCTGACTGATAGTAGGATCCCTACATGTCAAGAGCTAGCCTAGGGTATTCAGGACAAGCTACGAGCCCCAGCCAAGCGGCCGTTGTACCGAGGGTCCTGGGTTCCTGACAAGTTTAGGTCTATGTGGTGTGCTTCTCTTGATGTTAATCCAGGAAAGTAGAAGGCTAGTTTGACTACATGATAATGGTGGAGGCGCCGTTCCGTTCATTGGCCGTTGACATGCAAACGGATTATTGAGTTTTGGTCAGAGGGGAATGTATTAAACTAGGAAAACGCTCAGTTGGACGTGTTGTTGAGCGAGCACCGGTAAGTGCAACATGACCCGAGTACGACATTCCCATAAGGCCCACCACACAGTGTAGGCCTAACTAAATATTGACATTGTACACTATATACTATTCCAACATCTTTGCATTGTACTAATTCACGTCATGCCTTCTAAAGTGTATCTAATTGTATCTTCACTGCCTCCTTCATTTTTTAACATCATTTTCGAATTATGATTAACAATAAGTCTTCAAGGTCTTGACCGATTTAGCTGAAATTTTAGAAATAGGAGAGAATGTTGTACTTATTGACCCTGCAAAATTTCATAACGATCGGAACATTTTTTTTTTTTTTTATATAACCAACGATCGGATTTTGTTCAAAAACTATACAGCAACCCGCCTAGGTGGTATGTACATGTGTTAAAAATTTCAGGTCGATCAGAGAAACGGTGCGACCTGTATCGAAGCAGTAACAGAAAAAAAACAAACAAACAAACAAACAAACAAAAAGACATTCGAGCCATAAGAGTCAAGTAGACATTCGAGCCATAAGAGTCAAGTGGAGACGCTCGCTTCGCTCGCTCAATAATGTTTCAAAATTTGATTTTTGGCGAATATTTTTCTGTTGAGTGTGATGGTATTTGCTATTTTCGTTCGTACGGGCGTGAGCGTGTGCGTGATATTAGGGGTCACTGCTCGAGTTGCAGTAAACGTGCGCTGCAATGTGCAAAGCAATTGTTGAAATATACAGCAATTATGTGAATGAGAATGCCGTTAGCAAAAATGTTTTCAACTATCACTAGGAAGCTTCGCAAACGCTTTTTCAGGCGCGTTGTTGGATGAGCGTAATTTTTTAAAAACGAAAAACGCGTAACATAGAGATTTTCACAAGAAATAATTTTTCGATTACGCTCAAATTTCACCCGAATATATTAATTCATGAAATTTAGGTTCCATGAAAAAATCATAACAGCCGGATAAAGCATGTAGGTGTTATAAGCTGAAATTTTTTAAAAAAAATCGAAAAGAATCGTAAAATTGCGATTTTCATGACAAATATTTTTTTGATTACGCTCAAATTTCACACGAATATATCAATTCTTAAAATTAAGTTTCTGTGAAAAAATCATTACAATCGGACAAAGCATGTAGTTGTTATAAGTCGAAGAATTTTTTTTTAACTCGAAAAAAATCGTAAAATTGCGATTTTTATGAGAAAAAATTTCCGATTGCGCTCAAAAACGTGGCAGTTTTAAGTTCAGAGATCTCGAAGGCCTCCATTAAATTTAATCGCAATCGGAATATCGGTTTAGCCGGAATCGTGTTAACAGACAGACAAAAATACAAAAAAAAAAAAAAAAAAAACATTCCGGATTTTTTCTCCAGTGTAGTGAAATGAAATCTTCGCTTCGCTCATCCAAAAATGGTGCAATGGGTTACAAAAAGGCAAAATTTTAAGTTCTAATTTCAGTTTAGTGTCATTAAATGATGGCAGACCTGCGTTGTTTCATGACCCTGAAACGGAAACAATATCTATGAATGCCGATCAGATTGCTGGTGCATCAAATCGTGATGGAGATTATTTCAACGCTACAAAACTTCACGGTAACCTGTATGATATCAGCATGATTGTCAACTTCATCTACGGATCTCAAAACCACAACCCGATATAGGAGAAACGATAGAGCTTCCAAGTGATCCAGATCATATCTCTGCATTCTGCATCAAGGCCAGGTATAATAATAAATGATTTTTTATTGAATGTAGTGGTTACATGGTTTGGTACAATATTTGGACAGAAATTCCTGAAACACATAAAACAAAATGTTCGTAACTTTCTACTTGTTGAAAGATAGGGTTGGCACACATGATGGATAATGTATATACAATAAAATGATTTGGGGGAAAAAAGTTTAAAAAAACAACCCAAGGCCAGGTTTTCTCAAGCTCAGCGAATACATACAGTCTTCAAAGTACAAATATTTTTAATGATCATTTCGTTTACCAAATTTTTCTTCGTAGACTCGCAGAAACAGTCGATACTCAAGTCGTCATCATAAATTAAAATAGCGGAAAAACACTCAAATCTAGTGAAATTTCGCTCTTCTTTTAACTTGTTCTTGCACCGCTCTTCTTAAGCGACTGCTACTCTCAAATTTGATTAAAATGATTTCACTCAATTATAGAGCGAAACTTCCCTTGTTTACATACTATGACACGAAGAAGAAATAAGAAATGAAGAAAATGTTAAGAGAAATGACATCAACATAACGAATTTTCCCCCCTTTTTTACACTTGTATAGTGTAGTTTAAAAGCTTCCATTCTATCCCCATAGAGTGCATTTTTGAACTTTAAAGGTGTAAGTACAATCAGAGGATGTCTAGCTAATTCGTTTGCTAATTTAACATTATTAAACAGTATTTTATTAAATTCACAAGCCCACATCAGATTAATAATTATTGCATGAATCTTTCATTGTTTGTGTGCGCAACATTGTTTATTCACATCTGTCATAGTGTTTCATGTAACCGACAGTGTTGGCTCGACCTATACCAAAGTAGGCGCTCGCCGAATAGTTCAGTCCTGGTGGACAGGTCCCTCTAGATCTGTCTCTTCTTTGCGGTTCATAACAAACTCACCATGGTCTCACCATGGTGTGACTCGCAGCTATGGCTGCGTACCATTCTTCCTCAGTGTCACCAGTCCAACTGGCAAAAGAGTTTTCTCCACAATCAATTATAATATACGTATCATTTTCCTCTTAATAAGAGTTAACAAACTCGGTATTGGGAACTCTTTACATAAGCATAAACATAAGTCAGCGTGCGATCGGGAGGTCCCGGATTAAATCCCGTCGAGAAGAATGTTTTTTTCAGTCATTTACAGAACATGATAAGATATAATATAAAAATTAAGAAATTTACCTTTTATGTTGATTTCATCATAATATTACATTTTCATATTATTTTCACATTATTTTATTCAACACGCCTTATTCTACCTATAATCATTTATGCTTTTCACACTGTATACAAATTACTGTTTTAATGGTATCTGTCTTGATCTTACAATTGAAAAGTTTGTCCTTCCGTTAAAATCAAATTTTTCTCATACTTTGGATCTTTTCATTTCATTAATTTGTACATTGATAATCATTGTTTTCTTGGCTCATATCACAATTAGGGATGCACATCGATACTTTTTTTCATTATCGGTAAATCGAAATGGAAATGTAATTTTCGATAATAATATCGATATTAACAATAAAAAATAAATGCCCCTTTTGACATAGATGGAATACAAATGTGGCCAAAGAAGACAATGCAATCTCCTGCCTCTCGCTGCCTAGTCCTGTCTGTGTTGTCTTAGTTTTTGCCTCCCGCTATCGGCAAAGTTCGCTCCCTAACATAACACTAGAGTTAGACACCTTGTGAATTATCTCTCCCTGCACAAGCGGGAAATACGAATTAGGCCTACTTGTTTCAAGCCGTCTTCAACCAATTATTAATATTTCGATAATTGATAATAGCTTTTGATTATCGATTATCGAGATTTATCCAATCAATCGATATCATCGATTATCGTGTGCATCTATAATCACAATGTTTAATAACCAAACTTGGAAATACGAAAAACAATTTGTAAGTAGCACTTTGCAGATATATCGTTGTTATAAATTTTCGTGTAGGCACACCTGCATCCAAATCTCCCTAATTTATTGAAAACCCTATCGCAGCACGATTCAAAATCTGTGAGATGTCGATGAAATACATAAAGGAATATATCTCAGCTATCTCAAATTTCTTTCACTGGTCTGTTGAGAAGTTTTTGACATGAACTGACACATTCCTTTACCCATCACAATAAATGGCTGTGTATTGATTTGTGAATTCAATGATAAACTTTTTTTGAACTTGTTCTTTTTTGACCTAGGGGTTGTTTGCATCAACTGGATGTAGAGTACTTCTGGGCATCTTTAATTAAATGTAGAGTACTTCTAAGCATCTTCAACTAAATGTAGAGTACTTCTAAGCATCTTCAACTAAATGTAGAGTACTTCTGGGCATCTTTAACTAAATGTAGAGTACTTCTAAGCATCTTCAACTAAATGTAGAATACTTCTGGGCATCTTTAACTAAATGTAGAGTACTTCTGGGCATCTTTAACTGGATGTAGAGTACTTCTGGGCGTCTTCAACGAGGTGTACAGTACTACTGGGCGTCTTCAACTGAATGTGGTTATGAGAACTGTTAGTTAATATTGTGCTGCGAATGCGACGTGCTAGTCATCTCACGACTGCTAGACGGAGGGGCCATTTGGATGACAATCACCAAATACGTAGCGACACTGCCAACAATCTGAAAAGTTTAGTGATACACAAATATTTTCATCCAGTTAACGTGGCAACTAAATTTAACTGCCAAGTAGTTTGCTATCAATGGCAATTTATAAAAAGAATTAAGAATAAATTTTAACTGGACATTGATATTCACGACCAAAATCAGAATTATGCTAAAAACAAATATGTAGTTAATAATTTAGCTAAGTGGGTGATGCACTCATGGGTGATGAGAAGCTCCAAAAAACATACAATCTTTAAGTTGTGACATCATTGAGAAAGAATTCTGTTGAATTTTGATTGTGGAATATTCTAGAATCACAACATAGCAATTTAGTAAAGATTTCAATTGTGAAGAATGTAGGTTCGTAGAGACAGAAGTTTTGGATTCGATACTCAGTGGGGCAATTTTTTACGGCAATCTGGGTAAAGAAACACCCAATTTACTCTAATAACATTGTTTAGGGGAAAATAATATTAAATTTTGATCAAATTGAAACGTTAATCAATTTTGCTATTACCGATGTGATGAGGGTGGCATCTATTGGGAAGAGTCCACAAGCCGAGAACTGAACCTTGTGGTGAAGGATCTGAAGAGACAACGCCTGCATCTGAAAGGGATAATATGATATTTGGGAATATATCAATGTTCTCCTTATATATTTTACGCCATTTTGGGAAGTTATAGGACCAAACATTTTACTTTCTTCAATACACCAGACAAATTTGCGATTTTTTTATGATTTCCCATTTATTTTTTAAATATCTATTTATCTAAAAAAAAAATCCTAGGTGGGGAAAACGTTAAATTAATTTTGAAAATTTGACTTTGTTCTGGAGTTTTGGTTTGTTTGCTATTTTTTAGTCTGTTTTATTTAAATCGCAAATAGATTTTACATTAATTTTAAAAAATATTCGGAACATCCCATAACATTGAGTTTTGTTGTGTTTGCATACCCAATTAATTCTATTCCTGTTAAAAATCCGCCAAACAAATATTTGGATAAGCGAAGAGAAGACTTTAATTTCACTTACCCTGAGAAAAATATTTTACGATTTATTTCGATTTTTAATGCGATAATTTTGTGATATTTGGCCCGCGACTGGGCAAACAGCTACACCGACCTTGATTAAATTTAATGGCAACGTTTGAAATCACGGAACTTAGATATGTTATGATTTTGGAGACAATCGAAGAAATATTTCTAATGAAAATTGTACTTTTAGAGCAACGATTTATCATTATCAATCATAAAAGTTCATTCAAAAACGCGACTGCAAAAAACGTTCGCGAAGCTGCCCAGTATTTTAGATATTTTTTATGTTTATCACACAATACACCATCCTATTACAGAGATAACAAATGTGGAAAAACCTAAACTTTTCTAACTTTTGAAGAACGGCAGGAAACATATTATATACAAGCGACCTAAGTAAGGTTTAACACATTACAACATCACAGTAACAAGAAATCTGGGCCATATACAATTTAAAATTAGCAATGTTTTACTTACCTGATCTCTAAAGCGAGCAGTCTTAGCATTGCTCTGTAACCTTGACACCGTGCGAGCGAGCTCTTCAGTCTGGAATGGAAGAACGTGTGTCAAACTTGCTATCTGTGTAAAATGGTAACTTTATTGAAAAGTTTGGGATAAATAATGATTTTAAGAAGGATATATTGGCAGATGGGAAGAGATAATTAAAGACTAATATGAGGTACTTGAAGCTAGGTCCCCCCCCCCCACCACCGCCACCACACAGTCATAAGATAATATAGTGTTAATTTTTACGCCAGATCGTTTCGTACGTATTTATTTCGATCGTGCACAAAGCAGCTATAAAACTGGTGCGAGCATAGTAGGAAGAAGCAAGAAATAAGAGGACGAAAAATATTGAGGAGAAGGAGGAGGAGGAGAAGGAGAAGGAGAAGGAGAAGGAGAAGGAGAAGGAGAAGGAGGAGGAGGAGGAGGAGGGGGAGGAGGAGGAGGAAAGGGAGAAGGAAAAGGGGAGAAGGAGAAGGAAAAGGGAGAAGGGAAGGGGGAAGGAGAAGGGAAAAGAAGGAGAAGGAAAGGTTTGATTGATTGTTTTGTTTTAGGACTTTATTAGGGGGCGGGTTTAAAGGCCGGGTGGGGCCCTTTTTAACCCCAACCTTTTAAAATGTTTGATAAAAAATTAATACAAATTAAATATGACAAAATTACTATACACTCTACTAGAAAAATACAAAATATTAAAACACAAATAAAAATTTAACAAAAAAAAGTCATTGAAACATAAGGGCGGCTTTATACAAAATTCATCCATCTTTTGTTACGTTTAAAAATTTTAAACACAAATAAAATTTAATTACAAGATCAAAAAAAACAAAATTTGAATGGGGATTTTTGCCAGCACTTTTACTTTTTAGCACAGTTTAAAAAGGTTTTAAAATTTAAATTGTATTAGTTTAAGGAAAAAGACTTTTTGGAATTTTTAATTTTAAGACGTAACCTTACTTTTGAAGACTTGATAATTATTTGATGTGCATCCCTGATTTTCCACGGGTTTAAAGCTTTCCCAACGCCTTATAGCTTTTATCGTCACGGGAATTATCAAGAAGACAGTTCTGTGAAGGGGGAAACGAAATTGGGGGCCCTTTGATGTGCCCTCGGTTTTAAAAATTTGTAAATTTGAAGCAAAACTAAAAAATTTAAAAGCGAGGTATGAGGGTTTACGATGTGAAAAAATTTGTTTGAACGAGGCAAAAGAAAAAAGGGGATTTCGGGGGGCTTTTAACGAAGCCAATTTAGTTGTCTAAAACCGGGGGTGATGTGATCGGATTTTTAATCCCCTTGGGTTTAAAAGGGAAGGCAAAAAAATTTTTTTTGTCCCCTTTTTGTAAAAAAATAGAGGGGGTCCTCAGTAAAGGGTCTTTGGTACCCATTCGCAGAGTCAAAGGTGGCAAAAAAGGGACTTTGTAAAAGCATTTTTTCAGTTTTGTGGGAAAAAAATTTTTTGAGTTTTTTAAAAAAATGTAGAGAAGCTTTACGTTTTGTTACAAAATATTTAATAGGCCACCCAAAAAAAGGTCGTTTGTTTTTGTACCCCAAAATTTTTCGAACAGTTTTTTGGGGAAGGATAATTTTCCCGGTTAAAATTTTAGTTTGTGGTTTTTATTAAAGCAAATTTGGCAAAAAAATTTATGGTACCCTTTAAAACAACCCTTTTGAGATTTAGAGGGATTTATAAATAAACAGTTTTTATAATCCCAAAACTCAGCCAGTGAGGGCAAGTCTTTTTTGATCTTTTCCCCCAATTTGCCTGTTTTTATAGGGAAAAAGGAAGAAAACGTGAAGGAGTTTTTGAGGTGGCAGCGTAAAGGGATGGGGAAAAAATTTAACGTTAGTGATGAAGAAAAGGCATAATTAAAATTGAAAAATAAACAAGGCCCAAAGTATGCTCCCCTGGGGCCCCCCCAGCATTTAATGTTTACAAAAATTGTTTCTATCGCCTGATATCACACTTTGCGGGTTCTGCCTCGTAGTATAAATTTCACCAAATTTAATTTAGAATGGGAAAAAATTAATAGCTTGAAGTTTACTTATAAGAATGTTTTGTGTCAACTGAGTCAAAAAGTTTTTATAAAGTCGAGTAGTTTTCAATATTTTTATTTGTTCGGTTGCCCCTATTCGTTCATACGCCCGGTTTACTTTAGTTAAAGCTTTTACAGGTGCAGGGCCCGTGGGAAAACCCAAAGATTGGTATTTTTTCAATTTAAAAGTCATTAGTCAAAGAAATTTAAAGAAATTGTAGTGGCGATAAAATTTAAAAAAAACCCTTTTGATAGCGCGGGTAGAAGCTAATAGGTGGGAAGGGTCATAGCCGTGTCAGGCTTTATATTTTTTTTGGGGAGGGGACGAACTTTTTGCCTGTTTCCAGATTTTTGGAAAATGTTTCCCTTTCGTCAAAAAAAATTTTATAATATATAACGGGTGGTTCGATTAGTATAGGAAAAAATTTTTTAATCTTTGTGCTGAAGATTTTAAATTTGGAAATCAAGTCGACCCCTGGCACAAGATTTTAGGGCCTTTTTTAATTTGGGCATGTAGGGCGATTTTTGGGGAACGTGAGAAAAGAAAAAATTTACATGGGTCGGTTTTATACTTTGAAGGTCTTTTAAAGCATTTTTTTTTTTGTTTTAATGTCAGGAACTTGTGAACAAGACAAAAAAGTTTTTTTAAAATATCAAGGGGAATTTCAATACCCGCCTGGCTCCTCCTTTTTTGTTTTCCCCATTCCCATTTTTGACAAAAATTTGGCACCTTTTTTTAAAATTTGGGGTTTTGGGGGGTAGTAAAAAGTATGTATGTCGCGTCTTTCTGTCCTTTATTTTCTGATTTTTTTGTTTTAAAGATGATGTAAAATTTTTTTTTTTTTCAAGAGTTTGGTGTTTCTTGTATTTGTATTTGGCTGGGATCTCTTCTTTCCCCTTTAACGCCCTTTTTTTCGGTAGTAAGCCCCGGGCGACGGGGGTTTTTGTGGAAAACGAAAAATTTTTCAAAGGGGCGTGTTTATCATACAAAACCCCGAAATAAAAAAGTTAAAGGTAAGTTTGCTTCTCGTCAAAGGGGAGGAGGGTTTAATAGCGTTTCCCCCGGCAGTGATACTGAGTTAAAATTTAAAAATTTATTGTATCGATGAATTTTAGGGGTTTCGAGTCGGAAAATTTAGGTTTATACTTAGGCACACGAATTGGGGTATGTAAAAAAATAAGATCGTGGCGGAAAATACTGGGGACGGGCAGCGTCCAAAGGGTTTATTTCTCGTCACAGTTTGTGTCATAATTAGGTCGATTTAAAGTGTTGTGAGGTAAAATGGGGATGCGGGCGCGTCAAGGGGTAGGACAGTAAGGTTGCAAGATTAAAAAAGAAAATAATTGTCGTGTTTAGTGTGATTTGGAAGTTGGGAAAATTTTTTATTAAAAACGCCCCTAACAATAAAAGTGGGTCATAATGAGGGAAAAAAAATTTCAATATTTCGTTTTTAAAATCTGTCAGAAATCCGATTTTTTTGGAGGGGGGATAGACGACTGCAAGGGGGTACCGATTTATTGGGATTTTAATTTTTTTAAAATAATAAATTTTGGCCCCCGAGAGCAAAATTCGCTTGAAGATTTTGGAGTACCTTTCGTTTTAATCGTTTCGAAATTACGCCAGACTCCTCCCCGCGCCGCTTTGTGGGGACATTTCTAATGAGGCGGTTATTCCAATGGGAAAGAGAATTTTAGCTGAGGGATTTTTTTAGCCACGATTCACTGATTTTGTATTACGTGAACTTTTCTCCGTCAAATTTAAGGGGGTTTTTAGGTCAAGGCAATGAAGGCCCTTAGAGAGGGAAACGTTCATGGTAACTTGAAGCGACCTTGGTGACCGTTTTTTTGGGGATTTTAGAAGTTTCCCCCCCGATGGGGCAAGTGTGGGTTTTGGGGAGTCAGGGGTTTAGGGGCCCTGTTTTATTTACGACACCGGTTGCTGAGAAGAGAATCTGTGAAAGAACCCGGGGGTGGGAAAAAGCCCTCACGGTTGAGGAAAAAATTAGTTTTAAAGTTGTCCGGGTTTTTTCCCAAAAAATTTTTTTTTTTTATTTTTACCCATTTAAAAAAAGATTGAAAAAAATGTTTAAAAAAAAGTTTAAATTTAGTAAATAAAAACCCTGTAGAAAAAAGTTAATAAAAATCTTTTTGTCAGATATAAAAGTAAAAATTAATGCATTGGAAAAAAAATCACCCAATTTTTGTTGTTAACGCTTTTAATCTTTATTTTTGAAAAGTCATATTAAAAACACTTTTACACGCAAATCATAGAAAACACACATAAAAAAACAAAAAGAAAAAAAAAGAAAAAGTAATAAAACTAAAAAAAAAAGCTTTTTGTCTGCATTTAAGAATGTAAGGGTTTGGGATTTAAAGATTTTAATCAAGAGGTTTTTTGCCCCGTTGGGGTTTTTTTCTGTTTCTTTAACCCTCGGGGCATTGAAAAAACTTTAAACTGTCGTCAAAGGGGGATGGTCTTTCCCGGGTTTATTGAAAAAAAGACCCCTATTTCGGCCGTCTGTGTCCCCGACATTGCGGAATCCAGCGATTTCTCTCGCGTTTTGGAGAAGTTTAGTACGCGCCTGAGTTAGTGATTCGGTCACTGAACAACCCGTTCCTCGTAGAATTTTCTTGTTTTCCCAAATTGATGCCCTAACCATGTACCGTGTGAGTTTAACAATTATTGTCCTCGGGCGGCCTGCCGCCACTGCCTCTGCCGTGTTTGCGCCTCACAGGCCCCATACGATGACATCGGTCGATGTCTCGAGCCTAAGAGGCTCCTTCAGCATCGTGTTTACGAACACCAAGACAGTCTCGACGATGTTCTCAGCTGGTTTCTCCGAGACGCCGTGTAGCAGGAGGCAGTTCCGACGACTATATTGCTCGTCGGCGTCGATCCTCTCTCCGAACTCTTTGACAGTGTCGTCGATTTCACGAAGATATTTCTTCACTCCCGCCAACTCATCCATGAGGCCTTGTTTTACCGCAGCTATCTGCCTCTCAAGCTGCCCCTGCATCTCATGGATAGCGGCTGACGTCTTCTGCACCTTGTCTTCAGATAACCCTTCCTGAGATTGAGGTGTGGAGATGCTGTCGGCTAGTTGGGAGAGTTTGTTCCTCGTGTCCTCTTCGAGAGATTCAAACCGTGAAAGAAAGTCTGCTTGCATGCTGTTGCAAAACGCCGAGACTTCTTTCACGGTTTTAGCTTGTTTGATGTTTTCACAGTGGTATTAGTTGACGTGTTAGGCATCTCGGAGCAGGTTTGAATGACGAGATGCGCACAGAATAATACGAAAAGTTAAAATGACACAAACACGTATTACAATTACAATGAAGAACGATGGTGTTGAAGATTAAAGTTACGGCTAGTTGGTGATAGTATTGGGGAAGTTAGTCAGTTAATAAGTTGCCGATATTTTAAAGGTTACCCCGGACACACAAAAACTACCCTGTTGCACTTGTCGCCATCTTGAGAAGAAGAAGAAGAAGAAGAAGAAGAAGAAGAAGAAGAAGAAGAAGAAGAAGAAGAAGAAAAAGAAGAAGAAGAAGCAGAAGAAGAAGCAGAAGAAGAAGCAGAAGAAGAAGCAGAAGAAGAAGAAGAAGAAAATAAGTCATAACAGACCGATGTTGAGAGTATATAGGACATGCGTTTTAAGAAAATTCCTGCAGTTGTTACAATTTTGTGTAGTTGTCAAGGAAGCGGAAACATAGGGCTCTAAAGTGAACTTTTCAAAAAAAATGTTATTGAGTGTTTTTTTAGATTTGTAGGTTTTCTTGAAAATACTAAAAGTGACCACACATGGATTGATCCCTCTTAATAAACTCTGTGTGCCCAAGATAATTGGAAGTTAGACATACCCCTTGACCCGACTTACTTGAACAAAGGAGTATATAACTACATAAATTGAAAGCAAGCAGGTAATGAATGCACTTTAGTATTGATTATTATAACATCTCAATTTCTTAAAGTGAGTTATAAACTTTGAAGCTGAATAAACAATAACATTTAATCATATTAAAGTGCAAAGAGTAGTAATATTCTTTACCAACTTCAAAACATGTATTACAGTCAATTGCTTACAGTTATATCGATCGAACATAATCAAACAGTTATATGAAATTGATGTGTACTTAGCTAAACGCACGTTAATTCCAATTCCAATGCATTAAAATACCAGTGACTTTGACGAGGCTAGGTTTGATAGCGAGTCACTTGCTTGAAGTATTCTTATAAGTCAATAACATAAGTTCTTTGAAATCTCATGTCATTATCTCAAGTGATTATACGTACGAATTGGAAATGTTTATATCAATTGACCTTTCATTCCCGAATTAATTTTGTCTTAATTAATTATTTGTAAAATTCAATTAAAATTTCAATTTTTTTCTAAGAATTTTTGTATTTAAAAACAAATTATCTTGATTTTTTAATTTTTTGAATTTTTTGGATTTTGAATAAAATCTTTTATTTTTTGTTAAAATTTAAATATGAAGTACATTTCTAAAACAAGATTTTTTTCTGAATTTTGTTGCATATTTTAGATTTTGTGTATCTCAAATAACACCAGTACTGGGGAATTATTATTTTTCGGGGAAAAACCTAAATTTTTCTTTTTTTTAGCCATTTTTAGCACCTGTGTATTTTTCTCTCAAAAAGGCACTATTCGTCCCATTGCATTGGGAGAATTTTTTATTTTTTATTTACCAAAAACAAACAAATTGGGGTTAAACTCAAAAACCAAAATTTACCCTCAATTTTTTTGAACTTTCCGTTGCCATATGGCTACACTGGGAACGAAAGGGTCAAATAACTGACAATTCGATTGAGCGTTAAAGGCCCAGTAATCCCAAACATACATGTGGATTAATTACTAGGAAAACGCTAAAGTCCCGCCGCGTTGATGGATGAGCTTTTTAAAGGTTTTAGTTTGCGTGGGATATCTTTACTTTTGCAAGTGCTTTGTTTTGCTGCCTACGCATTGTAGGTGAATGTTGTCAAGTTTCTTTTGTTTCTTGTCAATTGGTATTATTTACCGAAAAAAACTTGTATTAAAAGCTTTATTTCTATGGATTCTGGCTAAATTTTTCCACTTTTTCTTTCAAAAGGTACTACTTAACCATAACCTTAATGTCCATGTATAATATGAGCGTTGTAGCCCCAACCGTTTGGTCAGAATTGGCCCAAATGGCACGAAAATATCGCACAAAAAGTCAAAAAACGTATATTAAAAGCTTTATTTCTCTCGATTCTGGCTAAATTTTTCAACTTTTTCTTTCAGAAAGCAATACATCACCATTACCTTAATGTCCATGTGAAATATGAACGTTGTAGCCCCACCCGTTTGGTCAGAATTGGCCCAAATGGCACGAAAATATCGCACTAAAAATCGAAAAAAATCGTAAAAGTACGATATTCATGAGAAATATTTTTTCGATTGTACCCAAAAACTTGGCAAGTCTAAGTTTAGAGAAAACGAAGGTCGTGTCAAATTTTCATCAAGATCGCATATGCCGTTTGCCCGGTAGAGAGCGAACAAACAGACGGAAAAAAAAAAAAAAAAAAAACAACGGAGCTAAATTTGTTGGAGGGTCAGTGAAATTTAAGTCTTCGCTTCGCTCATCCAACAAGCTTAGACATATAACTAGGTTGACTGATCTAGCGCCGCGCCTCTACGACCCTCCGTTTAGCCCGCAGCATTGAGTTTCTCTCGCCTATGACGTAGATCCGTACATGATCACTCGGCGGCCCGAGCAAGGTTTAAAACAGCACGCGTCCAAGCGACTCACCAATTATACGTCTCAAAACGTATCTAATTTTGGTCCGATTTTCAAACGAATGACATCGTTGTCATTGTGAACCATAACAAATCCATCCAGGTTTTAAAATACTAGATTATTTCATGTAAGCGGATGTGCGATGATGTAAACACGGCCCAAAGCGCGCCAACGGGATAAGTTGCAAAACTTTACAGGTGTAAACCAAGCAAACTTATTTGTTAATCGATAAAGATTTTTATATAGCGGTCCCAACGAAAGAATGCAGGTGGCTCGAAATTGTTTTCCCAACATAACAACTTTGTCAATTCTATTCACGCTAGCTCAGCGTGGATCTTGACCACCGAGGAACTCTGAGATCTAGCACAGATAATTTTTGCTTGCGTTGGTAAAAGATATTTCTCTTTCATACACAAAGGCGACATTCCTTTTACCGCGCATTCATTCTACAACCACCACTACCAAGCATCTGCATCATTTCGTTGGAGCAAGTATACCATATTGGGTGAAAAATAAATAGCTTTAAAAATGATGTGAGGCATTTAAAGGTGCAAACATAAATAAATTACTTATAGCGAGTTGTATGACAGGCTGAATCTCTCGTAATGGAATGTTTCATCCCGGCGAGCTCTCGCGAAACGCTGGCCGATCTGTGGAAGAATGTGTTTACGAGTCACTCTAAAAACATCTGCTTCTTCAGCAGTAGGCTAGCAGTGCACATACGAGTACGACATGCTTACGGACACGGTATCATTCAACATTTTATCATTTAATGCTAATATTGGCAACTTTTACCAAATTACAGCTAACAACCTGACGCCCCCAGCCTTAAGAAACACGTTGTATGACTGATGCTACATGGAGATCAAAGCAAATGTTTTTAGCGTGGCTTGTAGGCGCGACGGATGCACAATGCAAGGCCGTTCATCGGGATCAAGAAAGGTTGCTCCCGTTTACTTTATGCTTTACCATGTTGTTTAGTAGAGTTTATAACACAAAGGAATTGTGTTTTAGTATATTGTTCTGTATAAAAATGTCAGCGTGAAGTATATTGTAGAATTCAAATTTGTAATTTCAAATTTACTCCAAAGGGTTGTACTGTACAGCTTAATTTGAGTACTAACGAGCGTGGCCGTCTCGTGAAGACCCTTAATTAAACAAATGATAGCTTACCTGGATACATGCCAAAAGATGAGAAAGGGTGAATCGAGCGTGGCTGACAAAAAGTCTGTCTCAACTAACCTGTGACGTAGTCCACGAAGTCGAAACTACCATAAGCATCAGGCGAGCCCCAGCCAGACTCAAGAAGCAAATCTGTGAAGCAACTGCAATACGTTTATTCACGTCTCCTGCTGCAGCATTGTCATTCAAGTAATCGTAGCAGAAAAGAAGAGAAGTCATCGAGTTAAGGAAGAGAAACAAAAGCATCAGAAGGTTTTGGGATCCGAAGATGGAGTTTACCTCCATGGTGTCGTCATAAAGTGAGCTGTGAAGTTCGAAAAGATCCTTCTCGCATTCTAGTGGACTAAAAGTATGGTTAGTTTTCACAAACATATCTTCCACTTCTGGCTTAAGTTTCTCGAAAAGTCTACCGTTGCTCATTGATGTAGAGCGCTTAAACAATTTTGATGGTCTGATTTTACTCTTTTTATAACAAACTCTTCCGTATTTTCTTTGGCTGGACGTTTTTTTATCCAACAAATTCCAAGCAGCACCTTTCTCATATTTTAACAATTTCGTTGAAAATGCTTTGAAAAGTGCCCCAATGATCACTACTAAGTTATTAAATATTAACTGTGGAATTACATTTGACAAAACGAATACATAACGAGCAGCACACAAAACTGCCATTGAGAAATCCAAATTAAAAGAATATGCAGCGAGCGCGTATGAAACGGATAATATAAGATTTAACCAGACAAGTTGGATGATTATAAACAATTTGTATTTCTTGTATACGTAAATATCTAGATCAAGAGAAACGCAAAAATAAGAAAGTTTTGATAATATGTGGAGTAATTTCTTCCCGTTTGCATGACACATAATTCGTAAATATACCAGTGCTGTGATTTCGCATATCCACGACAAAGATTCACCAGTATCTATAACGAGAGACTGGTATGCGTGTGTGGTGTGCTGCAGCGTTCCAACGACTGCAAGTAGGGCGAGTAGAGAGATACACAAGACAACACTGTAGATAGCGGCAACTCTGGAGTGACGGTAGGTTGTCAAGAAACCGATTTTATCGACCCCAAATGAAGCTAAACCTAAAAGTCGAGAAAATAGGATCAACGGTTTGACTGCCGTATTGAAATCCATGTTTCACAAATGAAAGCTCCAAGTGTATCGTTGATCCCTCTACCCTGTACTGTACTGACACGACGGTACGTTATTATTGTAGATACATTTTCATTTCGAGTATTCTAATGATTAAAGTGGTTTTTGTTTTTTCTTATTCATCACAAGATGTCATGTGTTGACCGTCCTTATGACAGCCAGTAAACCGTATGGCACTTAAATGGCAATTACTTTAAAGTGCATGAGCTCTTATGTTGCACGTCTATAGCGTAACCTTCTTTATATAGAGCACCAGTCAATCAATTAGTCGATAATATTGTGCAATTCTTGTAAACGTCATTATTGTTTGTTTGTATTTTCTTTTCTTTTTTCAATTGCAGCTTATTCGTGACTTCTCAGAGTTGTATTTCCAAATGTATTTCCACGTTTATTTTATTTCAAGAGTGTCATTAGTTAGTTTGACCGATTTTGAATGCAAATGGTCCATTGAATCCTCTTACCCAGCCCTCGGACATCCCTGCACAATTGTCCTATCGGCAACAACATATCTAGTTAGACACCTGAAGAGGGGCACGGATTACATCCTGAACATTCTTTTAAAAAGTAATTATTCCCTGTGAGAGTGCTGCCCTTGTGATGACCTTGACTGCCGCTTGTAGTGGACGCGCTCCAAGGCCAGCAAGACGGTGGCGAGCACCATAGTGACTGAGAGCAGAGCGAGTACCGGCGTCACGTCCTCTAGATAGACCTCCATGTCAAAGGTCTGGCTCGGTGCTAGCGTCTGTCCTCGGGATTGTTCGCGTAGTCTCTTAATGACTCCGCCAGTGAGGAGTTTCAGGAGTCTTGAACAAAATGGAATATCCAGCATCACATTTAGAAATCTAGTTGCGTAGAGGGCTTCACGTATGTGAAATTTCCAATTTTTATTAGGACAAATTGTAAAATCTATTTATAAATTTATTATATTTAAAATTAAGAATTATCCATTTATTATTTATTTAATGTTAACAAGTTTGCTAAATTTGTATAAATTAGCTCTATATAAGAAAATATGGTACATTTATTTCTAGCAGAATAGTGTACGCAACAATTTGAATAGAAATTGTGAATTAAAAAAAAATGTATTCATAATTATTAAGTTTGTGCTGCTGCTGTTTAGGCAGTCGAACAAACAAACAAACATTGTTACCTGTGGCTGGCTGGTGGTTGTCTGGGCTAGCGCGGGGTCAAGTGTTGCGGGTTAGGGGTTGAGAGTTAACACGTGGTAAAATAGCTGTACTTCAAGACAGCATTAAAGTCCTCTAACTTTCATACAAAGGCGCATTATTGGACAAAAGAAGCAACCCTTGTATTCACTCAGTAAATGAACGCTTCTAAACTATTTTACTTGTTGACAAATCGCCAAACTGCTTTCGGTCAGTTACTTACAATAGTTATAACGGGTATATTGGCAACTGTGTCAGAGGCGGTGGGTGGGGTAGGACCTCTGGAGATTTACTTCAACCCTTTTTCCGCTTGGCTGATTTGGCTTCAACTTATAGTTCGTCTCTTTACAGTTGACGAATTTGAGTTCCTCAAAGAGACAAAATACCAGATTTGTTCACACCTCTTGATAAGATCATCTTTCTCTGGTTCACCGGGAAATAGCCTCGGAGATCCCCAGTGATGGACATATCTATTATAATGAATCGAAAACCCGTCGCCAAATCACTACTTAGTTTGGTTTCCATTATGAATGAAGATTGGTTTGCCAAAGAGGCACACAATGAAACTACAGCCAGGCAACATTGACGACGGTCAGCGAATTTACAACCCTTGTAATTATTGGTTAAAACAAGTGGCTTACATGTTCCCGCTGAGTCGGCGAAAAAGCCGAAATTCGTCAAATGTAAACGGATGAACTATACAGCAACCCAGCCCAAAAGTTCCAATTTTCACTCAGCCACTCACAGGGCCAGTACCAACTGCTTGCTACGTCACTTTCATTGTTGCGCATTGTTGTTAGCATGCTAGCAGTTAGTTTAGTAGGCTAGCAGGCCAAAATACATTTCAAATTATGCCTTTATTTAAACTTACCAAGTTGACTACTCACAATGCAATACAATAATACATAAAATAATAAATTATGCAAAGATTTGAAGCACATGATTAATGGATAACTGGATCCAGAAAACCAAAAGGAACTGAACGAATGTATTAAATTGAGAGATAGAACGAAAAACTGAGCTTACACGTAATCGAACAGTGTCCTATAAGGATTGTTTTTCGTCATGACAAGAAACAACTTTCCTTTAAATTTCGCATTCGGAAGGGCCACAATATCACATGAGGCCTTCGTTATTTGGTCCATTGCCGAATCTTGTGGAAGTAGAAAGGCGTACTGCCTTGTGCAGACACGATCCAGACCTTCGAGCACTGACCCTGGACGACCTTCCTTCTTGTAGTACTTTATTCTAGCAGCCAGGATATCGAGATCATCCACTTGGTTTGCAATGCTCTGAAAACAGCAATGGTGCGAGTTTCTGCGAGTTGGTGCGAGTAAAGTTTGTCCCATTGATTTGTATGTTGAAGCTTTACGTGCTTGAATCCAGATCACACACACCGTATCTACAGATTGAAATTCAACCACACGACGAAAACACCTCATATTTTAGCTGCGTATTACAGTCAATATATTTTCAACAAATTATATACCCCGATCGGGAAGGATTTTTTAATTTCTGGATTGTATTAAATATTAACTTATACCAAATTTAAATAAAAGTGAGTTAAAAAGTATGTGTAATTGCGATGTTGCCGCGCCGCTACGACAAAAATAGAAAGACAGCGCGTCTCCACACAGCAGAGTGAGATGCGAGTATTCGCGCATGCGCACGAAGGTAAAGGCGCATTGTTGTACGCCATGGTCAACATCCTACGCTAGGTGGGGAGGTGTGAGTATGTGAGGCACTTGCAACATCGAGTTTTGACTACGAAACCGTGATGCTACATTTACGCGATGTCGCACAATAACAGCACAGCCGCACCTCTAAATCACTAGATATTGCATCGCCGCACTTACAAGTACTTTCTAAACTCGCTCTCAATTAAATTTGGTATAAGTTGTTGAGAAAATATCGCCTGTATTACGTAGCGAAAATATAAAGTGTTATCGACTTTTCGTCGTGTTGTTGGAATACCTTATTTTGGTCTCAGTCGGGAGATACGGTAGAGCAAAGATCGAAGACAAGTTATTATCCTATGCCACGTGATCAAGTGTAATCCGGATTCTTTCCCGCGCACGCTACTTAGGTTCCCTCAGTTATGAGTATCAGGAGAACATTTTTATCAGTAAGGAGGGCTAGATAGGACTCGAAGAAGCAGGGGCATGGACTGTGGTGTGTCGCGTGGTAGGAAATGAAACAACTACCAGGAGAGTATGGAAGCAAGGAGATCGAAAATTTATGACTAGAGACATTGTGAAGAAACAGAATATTATTGCACTGCAATAATAGTTAAGTTCTGTTCTGTTCTCTTCTGTAGTCTATCTGTTTCGTACTTGTTTGATAATTAAAGCTTGTAGCATTAACTTCAAGTCATATTCTTGTTGTTTTTGTTCATACCCTTCATTTTGCATGATCCACATGTCAGAGGACATAGTAACTCACCTTGTTGCAGGAATATGGATAATGTACAAAATATGCACTGGTTTAGAGTGAAATGATTCACATTGTCTTGTCGTTCGATTCTAAATCCAATGGCGTTCACTAAACCCATGTATAGAGCGAATGCAACGATACTGCCCGCAACAGTTTTCCAAAGAGCCTTGCTAAACGGATCGAAGTACTGTGTCCATTTGAAAGCTTTCTTTGAAGGCAATGGAATGAACACGTGGTAATGACTGCTGTAGATGGCGATGGTGTGATCCAAGACGTCAGTCATGAGTTTATTTACGATGTAGTCATTCGCGCACATGTCGACCTCCCTTCGATTAATCCTACCGACATTGCCATCCCATGTTCCATTTACTAAGTTACCCCATAGTCCGTCGGTAACAATTGTAAAGTTGGTGCTACGAAAGAAAGAAATGCATCTTTTATCAAAATCTATCTTTTATATATAAGCCGCATAACTAGATTTATAGCCCACTTCTTGCGGCTCCATACAAAGGCTGACCTATACTGGCCAACCAAAGCACTAGAGTATAAGAGTGGTGGTCTTCTATGGAAGCCGTATTGTATACCATAATTTTAAAATATAACGGTTTAAGCATTTAATACACAAGCCACTAAATTGATGCTCTTCAAAATTGGCATAATATATTTCATGGTTAGCATAGTAAAAAGGAAACACTTTATATAGCTACCAAAAATCCCTAAACAACAATAAAATTGTACCCGTATACCGGGTCGGGGTCACGGGGTAGAAACACCGTTCGATATAAGCACGGTTTTTCTACCCCGTGACCCCGACCCCTTATAACGTATATAACGTATATAATAACGTCAAGTGCCATTATAATGCTTTCGGATTTTCCACTTACGTAAAGTTGAGAATTTGCTCTAGGTTTCTATAGAGCATTCCAAAGAAACCAGAGATGTTAGGTTTGTCCTTGGAGCCATGAATCACAACGGTCGGTGGATCCTAGACAAACAAGGATTGGCAGGTTCAAATATATACAAGATAATTTATTTTAGACTTTAATTGCTACAACAATGTTTTTACATCTTGTTATAGTGTTTTTCTTCTAGTAAAGCATCATTCACAACTAGTTCTAAGGCGTTAAGCGTAAGGTCTAAGTCGCATGGTGTAAGTCGTAAGAAATGTGAGTCAGTTACAATAACCTACGTATTAGACGCTCTCTTCTCTCTCTCTCTTTTCTTTCTCACACACACACATACAGCTCACTGTTCTGATTGGCTCGTCGTAAGGTCTCGTCGTAAGAATTCGATTCTGGGCAATTCGATACGACATACACGATACGCCTTACGACTAATGGCGTGTAGTGAACGTTCTAATTTGATGTGCCTTAGCCTAAGATTATTTACCACAATTCAGAAATTACAAAAGTCCGCCCCAACCGGGATTCGAAGCACGGATCTCCCGCATTCCAGGATGGTCTAGTGGTAAAGACGCTCGCCTGGAATGCGGGAGACCCGTGGTTCGAATCCCGGTTGGGAATTTCTTAATTGTGGCAAATAATAACAATTACACCTACAAGAGTGTTTCCCGACCAACCAAATCGAGAAATTATCACTGTTGTTAGTAAGTTAGTGTAACAAGTGCAGGGTCGCTATGACCAAGCTAAAAGATGGATCAATTAGACGAATTTGAATTTTTGCAAATAAATTAATAATTCCTTGCCTGATTTAGACGATTCAATGTTTCGTTGAAGTTGTTGAATTCAAGGGTTTGATTCAAGACCCATTAAAGGAAACATTGAACAGCTATTTACATGGTCCAATGTAATGAAAGTCAGTCACAACTGTTTAAATATGTCCTAGCCACCCATGATAAATATCTAGAAGGTTGTGCTTAAAGAAACATTTGAGGCACCAATGTCAATCCATCTGTCAATCAACAATACGAATAAGTCTTGACTTTTTTAGTTTTCACCAGAGTCGATAAAGAAGTTTCCCCTTTGGGGAGGTCCCCTTACTCCCAAGTCAAAACGGAATCTAACGTCCTGCGCGCTGAGAGCGGCTCCAATGTGAAACTAATAAAAGCACTGCACGCTAAATACGGTCAGTAGATTATCGATGTGCAGTGACGCTGAAATCAACAAACAACAGACGAAACGTCAAACTTCAATTTTATTTTAATCATATTAGCCCTGGGCCCTAGTCTTTTAAACGATTTACTTTTGATTTATTATTGTACTATAAAGTGTTGCGCAGGCGTCACTGACATTTTCGTGCGAAATAATTTGAGATATGCCTTGTTCAAGCCTAACGGACGTAAGTGTAGCCTAGGCCCAAGGCCACAATACAGTTTTTAGACGTAAGTACGCCCTTAGGCACTCAAATCGAAATCTTGAACAATACATATTGTCGGCCTAGCTCCTAAGCTTAGGTCTACTCCATCAGAAATATCCTCAACAATAAAGAGAGTTTGCTTTATGCCAAAACATTCGCCAACATTCGATCGTATTTAATATTTTGACGTGTCCGCCATTTTTCGTCATCGACTGTTAACTACTAGTAGAAAAGTGACGTAGTTTTATTGAAGTAGTTCCATCAATCGTCACACAGATGTCGCGCGGAACGTTAGATTCCCAACGCCAAAAACCGACTTTTTATTTAACCAGGGCGGTATAGGGAGTTGGAGGACCTCCCCAACGGGGAAACTTCTTTATCGACTCTGGTTTTCACTGTAGGAGAAAAGTTCGAAAGAGCAGTTATTACCCTTTATCCTTCTGTCTTAATATAAGCTTTGATTCGGAAAAGTGGAAAACACAACAACCAGAGCCTAATGCATAGACAGGTTTCAGGCGCGGCTGCAGAGTGTTAGAAATAAAATAACAAGCTCTACAGTTATGATCAAATAATTATGAAAAAATTCAACCATACTCAAAAATAAATTTTGAACACATCGGATTTGTCTATTTTTTTCTTTGGTCGGTTATTGCTTCGGAAAAAAATGATAACTTTGGAACTTGATGATAAACTTTACTGCATTAAAATAAGTAATATCCATTTTTCATACAGCGGGGGTTTTTAATTTTTTACTTTTTTCTAAACATGGGTGAATTTGATATTGTTTAAACCAAAATTATGGTCAAATCTTTAAAATTACATCAAAAGTTCCAAAAAACGGCTCAGAAGTGGGCCCCAAAAATGGGTTTGAGGGCTGCACAGAGTTCCACGTCTTGCGTTGGATCGCATGTCGAAAGCCGATAACGGCAGTTTTGACGTCATCACCTGTTCGCCATCGTGAGGTAGGGCCTACACCGCCCCAAACGAAAATGTTGACCCCTCCAGTGACCCTTACCAGTAAAATTACTTTTTTTTTAGTTCATAAATTTTCGTAACATGACGACAGAAAACCATAGCAAATTTAATAAAAAGCATTGTTCGGGGAACTGGGTACAGATTGTAAACAAAAAAAACAAAAAAAGGTAGCTTTTGTTTCTGGGAAATCTGTTTTGAAAGCACTGCATCCACCGCTTGCTTGATGAAATCATGAAAATTAACTATAAGAAATTATTTACATTTTTTTTTCGCATGAATTTGTAGTGAAGAATAATCGGTGCCCACCGGGTTTTTGACCGGTTCAGTCCGTTTTCATAACACTTGTACCGGTGTTCCCAAAAACAAATAAAAATTACGTTTTTGTCCCGGGTTTTGAAATTTTTTAGTAAAAGTGACCTGGTATTTTCTTAACTATACCGTGCATGGAAAATAATTTTTAAAAAAATATGCTCCTCTGAAAAAACTTATTAAAAACAATAAAAAAGTTCTTCCACTTCCAAGAAAAATTCTTTTTCTCTAGGGGTTTGCAGTATTAGATTTTGGTGAGGTCCGGGTCGCGCTCGTGTGTGAAAACGTAAAAATGTTAGCCTATACATTTTTGACGTCCCTTTAAAAATGCTGATAACTTACCATAAAAAAATATATAAGTTTATATACAAATTTTAATTCTTTGGGAAATTTTGAATTTTTTTCGGGAAAAAAATTAATAAATATGTCACTATAGGGGTTTGTGCAAAAACCCAAAAAATGTGACTTTTTATCTTTTTTCTTTGATATTCAATCCAATTTACGGAACGTTTAAAAACATATTGTTGGTTTATCAGTCTTAAAAAACTGCTGTCCATGTGTTATAATACTTCAATCACAGATAATTATACGAAGTCGCCGAGATAGTGCTGACGCGTTTGTTCCGGCTGCGCGTCTTATTTACTTCCGCTGCCCGGGGACGAGCACATTGTGAGATATATAAGCCCCAAAACCCGCTCATACTTTACCATTCGGCCATGTGGTAAAACAAATGTCTTGGTGATTTAGCTTGTAAGTTTTTAAAAATGCTATGTTTATTTCGGGTCTTGAACATTTCGTTACTGCTTTTGTAAATCGACAGCAAATAAATCGGAACAAAGCTGCATCGCAGTCTTGCTCAAAAAATAATAATTTTTTAAAAACAGGCGGCTTCATTGAGGGTTTTTTTAAATGAATAGTGTGGCCACACGAAAATACAATTTGGAATTTAAAGTCCGTCTGGTTTTGCTACTGTAGCAGTACACAACTTTTTATTTTGTTTTTTTCCGTCTTAGAGAAAATTTGCGTTTTTGTTATCCCACACAAAAGCACACACAACAGGCCAAATGCACAGATTTCTGCATAAAAAATTCAAGTTTTTCGCGTGTGCAGAATGTTGGCTCCGTGGGGTAAATAAAAAAAAAAAAAGAAGTTCTAAAAAATTGTTTTTAAATTTTCATAATATCCAAAAAATTTTTTTTTTTTAATTTGTTGTGAAACAGCTGTTTTTTTTTTAAAAAAAAAAACTAATATTATATTCTTACCAAGGGATTGGGTTACGTGTTTTTTCAATAATTACACCAAAACTCTTTATTGTGGGGATTGATTAAAAGTAAAATATTCATTTTGTTACAGGCAAAATAGTAAATTAAATGTTGACTAACTGGATGTTCAAAATAAACGGGCATTGCTTTTCCCGTAGTATCTTATCCGAATCCCTTCCTTCGCGGGAACTATGGGGGACGCCCCGTGATTTTCCCCAGAACAGGGACCCCCTTAACTTGCCCTCGCGGGCCCGTGGGGGACGTCCCCGTGATTTTTTCCCGACCGGGACGTCCGTAACCTTTCCCCTCGCTTTTCCCGTCGGCGCCCCCGTGACTTTCCCCCAAATAGGGGACGTCCCCCTTAAACAGTCCTTTCCCTCCGGCCCCCCGTGGGGGACGTCCCGCTTCCCGCAGTTACCCGCCTTCCCTTAATTTTCCCCGCAGGGGACCCGATATAATGTTTTTTTGGGATAACTTTTTTAATGCATTACTAAAATGCGTAAACTGTGTTTAAAGATCATTTTTTACAAATTGTAGCTATGGTTAAGAACCAAAAAGGAATGTCCAAAACCAAGAAAAAAAATCATCAACACTGTCTATTTTTGTGACGGCAATTTTAACTTGAGTCAGTTATCGACCTGTACCAAAAAGCTTTTTTTACTCGTATCGTTTTTCCCTATGAAAATACATATTGAAACGTAAAGTGAAATTCCCTATTCTTGCCCCTTGGGCTGTTGCAAATTTTCTTGTGCTATTGAAAAAAAAAAATACACCCGTATAAAAAACCCCATAAAACCATTTACTCTACAAGAGCGGGAGTGTCGGTGAAAATTTTTAAAAAAAGGGGCTAATCGAAAAGACTTTCAAGAAAAAAATAAAGACGAAAAACCATGTACTACAAGAAAATTCCGAGAGAAAGTTTTTTTTACCAGCTGGATATACTATATTCTTATTGTGAGGTTAACCTTATACAATGACAAAAATAAAGACAAAAATAACTAATTGTAAAAACAATCGGTATGGACAAAAATAGTATTAATAAAAATTAAACCCCTTTTAATTACAATTTTAATTTTAACGTGTTTTGGTAACTCACAAAAATTTTTTGGGGAGTTTAAAACCCCCCAAATAAAAAAAAAATTTTAAAAAAAAAAAAACGGCAGCCAAACCTCCTTCAAAATTTTTCGGGTGTGATGCTGTGGGATAAGAAGTTAGCCAAGCTTTCATTCTTTCTCCCTATTTCGCTAGAAAAAGGGGAAGATTTATTTCGCCTGTTGACAACGCTAAGCCACCAAATTTTCCACATTTAATACATGCAAATTTTTAAAAAAAAATTTCGCTGAATCATTTTTTTCATCACAATAATTTGAAAAATTTTGGACGGGAGGAAAAAACCCCTTTCGCCCCAGTTCGGTCACGCCAAAAAGGTGGAAAGGGAAAAATCGACAATAGACGGGACACCCCCGGGCCCGGTCTCGTCCCCGGATGGGCACTTTGTTCTCAAGGGTAGATAACTTTATTACCCACCCACCCAGCAACCGGGAAATTTTTCGTCATTTTACGAATTTTTAACACAGAACTGGTTTCGGATCGGCTGATTTTTTTTTTGTAGATCATGAACCACAACGGTCATACCCGAGTTTCAAGATTGAAATTTTTTCGGGGCGGGGCGTGGGGCGATGCGAAAACCCCCAACCGGGTGGGAGTAAACAGGGTCGAGTTGGCCATCGCCCAGCTTGGGTGCGGGCGAACGACCCTCGCCCCGGTTACGTTCCTAGAAGCCTACAAGAATGTCATGCACCTTTAAAATGCCTACTGCTACATAAAAAATTAATATTTGACGTGACATGTGTCAGAAATTTAAGTAATTGTTCAATTTTAATATTTAAAATTATTTTGAAGTTTTTTGCCTTTGTCTGTTACATTGTTCGGTTTGGCCCCCGGGCCTCCCGTGAATATATACTCTGCGCGACAGCGGAAATAAAAAAGACCCCGCCCGGCCCAACAAACGCATGTCATGGGCCCTTTTCAGCCTTCGTATAAATATCGTGCATTGAAGTATTACACACAGTGCCGCTGTTTTTAAAACTGATAAACAAAAATATGTTTTTAAAATTTTTTGTAAATTGGCATTGAATTCAAAGAAAATTGATAAAAATCACATTTTTGCGTTTTAGACCAAAATTAATCTCTAAAATATTTTTAAAGGGTAAAATTGGTATTCACTGAACGGTCGATTCGTCTTCTAAAAATCGTACAAAGTTTTTATTTTGAACAAAGGGTCAAAAAGGGGGAACGTCATGCGGAGCGTCGCGGCGCGCTCAAAACGGCATGTAGAAAAGGCGGGTTCTTTTTGTATACGGTTTTGGGGTGTATTTTGAATTAGGCTTTCTAAAAGTAAATGTCATCTTGTTCTACCCCCGGAGGGGCCAACTTTCATAACTTCCGATTGCCCTGCACGGAGCGAGAAAACCTTTGCCATTGGGAAATTTTCACTGAATTATAAAATTTTTTTCCCTCACAATTTTAAGTGAACAACAAAAAAATGAGTAAAAAAAAAAAAAAAGTTTTTTTCCCACGGGGCTCGAACCGCGCCTCTCGCTGCAAAAAAAGCTCTAAACCCTCGGCCCAATGACCCGGTAAACGTGCGGTCAAATGATATTTTACGATGCACGATACTTGCAATAAGCGTAAAAATTTTTCATGCTATTAGGACACTTTTAATAGTTTTTAAACGTTCTGTCGATTTTCTGAGTGAATTTACGTCTCTTTTTCCAAGATGTACTTATAAATTTTTATTTTGTCATTAAAAAATTCGGATGTGGGATCAGTCGCGAAAATCAAAAACTGCCACCAAATAATATCTCGTGGTTTGAAACTGGCGGGAAGCGGTGCCCAACCCAAGGGGGAAAAAAGCAATGTATTGGGAACTCCCCCTAGCGGACGATTTTGTTTTGGTGTACCGAAAAATTTTAAAGCGCTCGCCCCGCTTTCCCACTCTTAACCTAAAAACATGTAAATGATTAAACCCCCGCCTTATCGAAAATTTTTCAGTACTCCTGGTTGGGCCACGCGTCTTACGAAATGACTCCCGATTGGCCGGTTTCATCAAACCCTTTTCGAAAAATAGGGAAATTTCCCCTAAACCCCCCCCTGGTTTTTAAACAAAACCCTTTATCAGGCTTGGGCAATTTTACCGTCAAAACGGTACCCTAAGGAAAAAATTTAATAAAAACCCCTTTAAATTTTTGGTTGAACGAAAAAATAACCGTCTAAATCAGGCTTTAGTAACTAGCTAGCGCGATTGTTACTTAGTACAACGATAACAGTGGTTAAGTAAAATTTTAATCAAACTATAATCCTGCAAAGTTTCACAATAAGCCAACTTACAGGAATAACGCTAGTCTTCAATACGATCCCTTGTAGATTATTTCTTCTTTCGTGAAATTTAAGTTCGGTAATTTTTAGCCCTATTTTCGTCCTATATGTTCCGAAGTGAAACGTCTGCAAGGGGAGATCCTCGCTAACCCCCATACACCCCCGGTCGAGGGCACGGCCTCCTTGGTTCTCTCGCCACCAGGAACTCACGCGAAAAGGAATTAT
>JAMZAV010003993.1:0-59921 GCA_024449915.1 Sweltsa coloradensis | reverse complement strand
TCGTCCATTTTTTTAAAATTAATTTTACACATAGCTACACATTTTCAGCCAGATTAAACTAAATAAAACAGGAGCAACCTTTAAGAAGTAGGCCCATAATCTTCACATCTGTAAGAATTCTGAATGTTTTAATGTGACTAAAAACTGGGAAATATTACTGATTCACATCCTAGGGGGAGGGCGCATGAATCACGATAAAAAGCGAGCCAGTAATTTTAAACAATTAATACAATATGTACATATCAAAATATAAGTTTACCTGGAGTGTGGATGAGAACATCGGGTTGGATTTGACAGATGTCGACGTCATCAAACTCTCCGTCTTCACTCGAAGAAGATCTGTCAGGCCGACGACTGTTGGCGCCGTCTGGAACAAGACAGAGCATCCGTAAGCCTGGCAGGTCTCGTACAACACACAGATGGCCAGGATAGCAGTCGCCGCATAGAGTGAAACAATATGACTAGATGTTTGTGAAAATAGCGTTTTGTGTAAGCTATGCTACAAACCGCTATTTTTACTTAAAACTAAGGATTTCCAGTCTAATAGCCTACCTGTATACAAATTTTAATTCAGTTGATGATAAGATGTAGGCCTAATTTAAACTTGATGGCATAATTTCTAAATAAAAATATGAGGAAACTTCATACTCAAAGTTTGAAGGTGACCAAAAATTAAAAATAAATAGTTAAAAACCAAGACTCGTAGACCGGGAGGATATAAAAACACAAATACACGAACAATAACCACGGTCAGAAATAAAAACACTTACCAAAAAGTGCGTAAATTTTCGGAAGCATCTGCTTCCTTCCTCAGACGCTAGAGAACTGTCGTCTCTCTGTGCCACGCAAAATCTCCGCTGTGCGCAACACCCGACCTAGTTGCTCGCGCACCACTGGTCTCCACAGTGGCGGGAAATCAGCACCAGGAACAAAATCCATTGTTGCGGCCTCTTTCAGTCGCCTCTTAAGGTTAGGATATCGCTAGCACTAGGGCCCGCTAGAGGGGTAAGGGGGAATGGAACATAGTTTGCCGTGCATTGGATTAAAATTGCTGCATTCTCGGAAATAATAAAGCTATGAGTCTGATTTTTGGCTTTTTAGAAAGCATAAATGTTAACCTTTCATCTGTCATAACATTAATTATTAGAATTCATAATTAGATCATTTTAATTCACTTTTAATTAGCATCTGCACAATTGACTACCTAGACGATAACAAGAGCAAATATCAATTCAGAAACAAAATTCAAACGTTTTTGAATAAAACGCATAAATTGTAATTTGGGACCGATGATATACTTTCAGTTTTCAAACTTGATATATATATATATATATCAAACACCCTTTTCCAACATTCGTCGGGTCGGGGGGTGACGAGTCACCAGTTTCTCGGGCTATCTTCTAGTGCTTGCTAGCCAGGCTCAGCACCCCTCATCTTCTTCCTCGTTTTCTTCCATAACCGGCATTTCTAATAATTCTCTCCACTTCTTCCTGTCCTCCCAGAGTCTTTCTTCATTAACCCTATCCCATGTTTTCCCTCTTTCTTCGACGCTTCGCGTTATTTGGTCCCGCCATCTATCTCTTGGCCGGCCAACTCTTCGTACTCCCCCACATGTACGTTCAAATTTGATATCAATAAAAAAAATTAATTAATGAAGTTTGATTAAATTACCTATTGTTTGTGTGTCTGACAAATAATAAATAAAAGGCCGACGGTACCAAATTGCATTTTGTTCTTTTAGTTGAATACTTTTTAAATTTTTAAGATATCTTACACCGTTTTCAAACTACCACTATAGTTAGTTTATAAAATTTGTCAAAAAATTTTGTCCGTCAAGGAGCGCTCAGAGTGCCAGTTTTCGGAACTTGGTAGTAAGTTGACCAGTCAGTCGTTGGAATGACGAAATGCAACTTTGAAACAGATTGAAGCATGTGACCTGTGACATATTAGTGGTAGCGGTACACGACATGAAAAACGACAATACTGCACTTTTTGAACACGGTTTGCCGCTTTGCACAGTTGTAGGTGGGACCAAAACTAATATTTAAGGATGTGGAGGCACGCGAAATTTCCCTTAGAATTCAAAAATGGCGGCCATTTTTCAAAACGATGTCCTCAGATACAAAAACTCTTTTGATGTGTCTAATAAATCATGTTTGGTATTGTTTTCGTATATTTCCGACTCGAATAACTCGAAAATAATGTCAAAATAAAAACCTGGGTGAAATTCTAGAAGTTTAACATGTATTTAGTAGTATTTTCAAGAAAATCTTCTTAGATTGGGTACGACGTAGAAACTCCTTTACCCTACCCCTGTAATTGCTTCCAGCATTAAATTATTATGATTATAATGTTTAATTTAAAACCGAAATTCATTTTTTTACTTATTGGCCAGTCATTGCTGCGGCAACCAGAGGTGTTCAACAGGTGTTAATGATTATTGTGCTGATTAATATGCTGCTCTTTTTAACTCGGTTTGGCACTTGGCTCAGTTGAAGCTGGTACCCAAAAGTTTTTTTTTAAGATGTGGAGGCAATAAAAATTCCTTTCGAATCCAAGATGGCGGCGGTTTTTGGAATGTTGACCTTAGTTACAAAATTCTTGCAGTTTTTCAAATTCATCTGTGTTTGGGAGTCATTTTCGTATGTAAGTGACTCTCAGAATACAAATATTACTTCAATATTAAAGTAAAATAACAAAAAATTGAGAAACTGAATATTTTGTAGAATTTAAACTCAATACTGGAGTTTACTTGGCCTGTGTTTACTTTGTGACGTTGTTAAGAGGAGTCGCTGAGGCTGGCTCGGAGACGAGTCTCAGAACTAAGTTTTCTGTTTTTCTTTCTTTCGGGTAAACGGTTAATAACGTCGGTATAATATTTCACACAAACTTTTATAAAGAATCCATCTATGAGATCCATAACGTATACTCCTAAATTAATTCATTAATTTTGAATTCACAAATCGTAAAATCTCCGTAATTTACTCAATTTTGGTGAACTTTGGGAATTTATTACAAGTGTACAGATTATTTTAACGCATATTTGAATACTGGATATCAACGATTAAATCAATGTGAACTAGCAGGTTAATTTGGTTTCATCGTAATATAAACGGTTTGGTGATAATTTCTAGAATTGAAATCCAAGTTTTGGATTTCCCATTTTTTTTCGCGTTTTGGACTTATGTCTCGTAATTGACCTTTTTGGCTCATTACTTGCAACCAAGTGTGGATATCTTCATAAAAGTACTTCATTAACATGCATGCAAAATTTGGTAATGTATTACCAACCGTTCAGCATAAATCATCAACACCTGCAGGGGCGCCAACTTTTCAGAACGACTGTGGGTGCTCAAAACATAGACAAACTATGGGGTAGAGCAGTGGCGATTCTGGAGTAGTTTTACTGGTGAGGTGAAATTAATATCCCGGAGAGGTGGTATAGGGGGACTCCAGGGGGGGTTCGGGGGGCGAAGCCCCCCAACAATAGTCGAAAATTGTGAAAATCAGGTTTTTAGAGTGCGTTTGGTGCGTTTTAGAAAAAAGTTGTGGGCTGAATGCAATACCAAAATAATGTAGTTTTTGTGCAGTCAAAACTGGAAACCCACCAAAAAAAAGTGAGTCACAGAGGAAATAGATTATATTACATCCCCACTAGTGGTTGGCACTGGGGGCTTTGCGGAATAGTTTCGAATCAGTCCTACTACAATTGCTACATTGAAAAAATAAATCTTGCATATATACCATTCAATTCCGTATGTGCGTGGATGCGCAGAAGAACTGCCGTTTGTGATGATGATTTGTGATGATTTGTGTGGGTGCACAGCTCCTACATAAATCTATCTCGTGGGTGTTTTGGCCCTCCTGCACCAACGGAGCTGGCGCCTATGAACACCTGAGTGCGCGCATTTGAGTTGGGCCATGCAAGCTCAGCAAAGTTTAGTCCAATGGCAACTTAAAAATGGTAGCTGTAACCTGTTCAAAGAATCTCTCAAATGCATAGTTCCTTGGTTTCTTGTTTTGATCACACACATTACTCTCACTGATTGACAATTCATTTAAAAGACCTTGAAGAGCTCTCAAACACAGCTCTCAGCGTTCACCGTGAGTTCTGTAGTAGAAACTATATAATCTACAAGACTCCCAGACCATTCTCTGCCCTTGCCGTAGATAAAGCACACGAACAAAATAATGCTCTTATTAAGGGTGACCGACCGTGGTGTAGAGGGCCTAACAGAAGATCCAGTGGCTCTTTGGAGGTGGTCAGTTGCAGGTCCTAAAGTCTGCAGGTTACACAGTGAATTTATTCCCGCACAAGATGAAACCCCAAGTATTCTTCGACAACATGAGCAATACTCAGCATACCACACTATGTTTAGGGAAGACACTTGCGCTCAGATTTCAGATTTCCGATTTCCGATTCAGATTTAGCACGCTTTTATTCAACTTCATTGATACAGATAATATATAACATAGAAAACAAACATTGATTTACATAATATGAAGGTGAATGCCCACATGAGAGAGGCTTGTGTGTGGGCGCATAATATTTTGTGGCAATTCAGGTTTAGATGGCAGATGACGTTGAATCTTGGTATGTATACCTAATTATGTAGTATTCAATCAAAGTATATAAATGTATGTGTATAAATAAAGTATATAATGTATAAAATATATACAAATGATACCATTATAGTGGGTATTATGTAAGCTAGGTACTTAAATTAATAAAGTGGGTTCTTAGTGTTACATTTTAACAATATTATTATTATTGATTCATAGCAGTTGTCGACTCAAAGACAGTTTTCTAGAATTTGGTAATACGTTCTTGGAATTAAGCGAAGATCTTATAGTAATTGACAGCCGGGTGTTAGTGAGCAGGGAAGGTGTTGACACATTAAACTCTCTTGTAGATGATGGCATCAATCTGTATAAGGTTGTAAAGGAGGTACTATATAGTTGATAACTTAATAACTACTTTTCAACCCTTAAAGACAGTGAACAAAAAGATCTTCACGGCTAAACTAAAAATTACGTCTGCAGGCAACAAGAATAAGAAGTGTGATGACTGATGAGCAGCTTTTCTCTAAACTAGTCATTGCAAGTCAGCACAGGGAAATTGAATTAGATGACTTTTTTCCGCACGAAAATCAGGCTTGTCCCCCTTCGATTTCAGCAAATGGTGAGCTGCGCATAGGTAACAAAGGCAAACTGACCATTAGGACTCAGAGATTTTCACACATTCACTGATTGTAAACAGTGTCTGCTTTTAATTTCAAAGGCAAGCGGTCTGCCAAGAGAGCAATGTGTGAACTTAGTGAAGAATGCGGCATAGAAGTAATAAATTGCTTTAAACAGAAAATCTTAAATACCTATATTCTTTACTAAATACCTATCAATTAGTCGATTTGTGATAAAAGCCGTAGTGAATTTGTAAACTGTACGTATCATTAATATTTTGAGGTCAAATTCGTGTTCTCTGGCTCAAATTCATATGGACTTGACACCAAACATGATATTATTAGTCGTTTTGAGCAAAATTTTGAGTTCAAAGGTCATTTCCAAAAATTGCCGCCATCTTGGATTCGAAGGGAATTTTAAATGCCTCCTCATCTTAAAAAATCTTTTGGGTACCAGCTTCAACTGAGCCAAGTGCCAAACCGCGTTAAAAAAGGGGAGCATATTAATCAGCACAATAATCATTAACCACCTGTTGAGCACCTCTGGTTGCCGCAGCAATGACTGGCCAAAAAGTAAAAAAATGAATTTCGGTTTTTAATTAAACATTTAAATCATAATAATTTTATGTTAGAAGCATTTACAAGGGTAGGGTAAAGAGTTTCTATGTCGGACCCAATCTATGAAGATTTTCTTGAAAATACCACTAAATATATGTTAAACTTCTAGAATTTCCTGGATTTTTATTTTAACATTATTTTTGTGCTATTCGAGTCGGAAATATACGAAAATGATACCAAACATGATTTATTAGACACATCAAAAGAATTTTTGTATCTGAAAACATCGTTTTGAAAAATGGCCGCCATTTTGAATTCTAAGGGAAATTTTGAGTGAATCCACATCATTAAAAATTACTTTTGGTCCCACCTACAACTGTGCAAAGTGGCAAACCGTGTTCAAAAAGTGCAGTATTATTTTGCGTACCGCTACCACTATATATAATTACACTATGTGGGCGTGCCACGTGGGTAGTTTGATACTGAAATGCGTGTTAGTGTGCGCGGCAACTCAACGATGTTCACCTACACCTAGGCTTACAATTTCGAAATGCCACTTATGGTAATATAATCTAGAAATAATCTACAATACACTTTGAAGTTTGTAATGACTACCAATTATTGAAACCATTTGAGACAGACTCTCAACGGTGTGTAACCTGTAGGCCTACTCGGATGATAATAATATTAAATATGGGATAATTAGTCATTATGTGGTATGATGGTTTCGTGTTCACTTGTTATTGTCATGTATGTCTATGTTTGTCTATACTTCTCCAACTAGTTAATTATTAGTTTATATTAATATTATGTAATTCATCGATTAATCAATACACACATTTGATTTGAATGAAACTAAAGCTAAAATCGCCTCTCAAAAACTCAAATAACCGGAAAATGTAGGCTAGACAGTGTGTGTGTAGTATAATTTTGACTCGACTCATCAATTAATTGATAAGATTGAAATAATATTATAGTTACATACTTACATTACTGGCCAGTGATAGAGTTTTGCACAATACATTAATTTATACAGTCTGCCAACCTTTTACAAATGACAACAACCCAACCCTTTCCAAAAGTATTTGGCTTGAAGAAAGGATGGAGAGATGCATGACGAATACAATAGAGCGATTTTACGACCTCTGAAAGGAATGGCTTGAAAGGTGGGGCATTCTTGTATAAGTGATAGTTAAATCATGTAGTTTTTATCATTTATTGATTATATAGATAGTTAATTCAATTCATCAAGTCAAAACAAGGTCTAAAAAGTTTTTTAATCAAAATTGTAGCTCAATACTAAGAGAAATTGCAAAACAAATAACAAAACCATTTGATTTGATTTAATTGGATATTTCCATAAATATGAAGATAAACACTTGGCCAAAAAAAACGAAAATGCTTAGAAAAATATAAATAAAACAATGAATTTATTAAAACCGAGATGAGGCTTATCAACTCTACTTTTAGCTTAGAGATGGTATTTGTTTTTTGCACAATAGGTGCCTCTTTTCCCTTTTTCCATTTCTCAGTTTTTTCTTATGCAATGTCGAAATGTTGATTGCTCTGCCTCATGGAAGGATCGTCCATTCATTCATCTTTGGGTTGGCGGTCGGAACTCGCCTTTCAATTTACCTAAGTTGTCTGATCGTGGCACCACCTGTCACTGTTTGTCTACAAAGATTTTGACACAATATTGTGTGTCTTGACTGTCTTCTGCTGCCAACAAATTTACTGTTTTACTCGATTCAGTATATGCTCACATAATTTTCGGGTACGAGATATAGTAACATTTTGCAAATGTTTTTTACAGATATTGACAAATTAAGTATAAATGTTGTAATACACGTTTCACATCAATTGTCATGACTAAACCACTATTGACCGTAATAATAGCTCCTTGTATTTTGAAGCTGATGGGGAGTTGTTGGGGAGTGGGAAGAAGTAAATAGAAACGAATAAATATATAAAACAAAATAGTTCAATGCGTAGCCCTACTTCAGAGAGTTAGCCTACAAAATAAACTATCTCTCTGTGAACACTCCTCAACTGACAAAACAAAACTACAATACTGAATTGTCGTTTATCACCTGACAAAATGTATTTGAGAAATAGTTTCTTTGATTAGTTAGATGCATATTTTTTTTAGATATGTAATTATTTATTTTATTTTTTTATTTTTTTATTTAGCGTCTACCCCTTCGAAAAAAAACTGATTCACAAGGGGAAAAATTTAATAAATTGATGACATAAATGCAGCTAAATATAATATTCAACAACAATTATTAATAACAACAAATCTTGTGACAAATTCAAAAAAATATTTTATAGAAATTTAATAATGAACGAAGGGCAAAAATAAAAAAAAGAAAAAAAAAATTAATGAAAGAAAAAGGAAAAGGAGAAAAAAACAAAAAACGAAAACGAAAAGATAAAACACTGATTTATTTGACGATCCCACTCAAACGAAAAAAAAAATCAGGAACAGCAAACGTCAATAATCAAATTTGCATATAAAACTCCCGAACGGAATCTTATCATTCTTCTGTTCAAATCTTCTCAGACATATATTTATCAAAATTAAAAAGTAAAAAACTGATCAGGGCAATACCTTTTTCAAGACTTTTAAAATTTGTTGCTTTATTTTTAGTCGAGTGTGGGGGGGGATTTTATCCACAATTACAAAAGGTTCCACTTTTTAAATGGTCAATGACCATGTGAAAGGAATTTGGAAAATGAAATGCTATTAGATAATCATTAGTTTGTCTTTTAAATTGTATTGTGAAATTATTTTAAATAATGAAATTGTTTTATAACCTCCCCCAAAAAAAGGGAAAAATGTTTGTATTGCGATTATTACGGGCGTGGCCCTGTTCTAAAATCCCCAGCAATAGGCCTACTTCGCATTCGATGACATTTGGTTGATGAATTATAGTAAAATATTATTTTTACTTTAATTATCGACAATAAACTAAAAACATGTCTTTTTTTTTCCTTATTTTAATAAGAAACTAAAACACACTTACAATTTTTTGTAAAACTTTAGTCCCCAAAAAACAGTTTTTTTATTTTTTTAATATTCTAAAAGAAAAAATACAATGTAAGTAATGTTTTAATGTTTATACGATTTTTTGGGCAGATTATTTGTTGTTTTGTTGTTGAAAGGCGTGACTGTGGTGAAAAATTTATAATCTATCGGTTATTTTTTTAGTTTTGTTTTGGTATTGTTTTGTGTCGATGCAACAATTTTACCGAGGCGACATTATTTCCCAAATTTGTTCTTTGTTGTAAATGGGTGCATATATAATACAAGAAAATACCCTTTGAAGTCGACCTCAGTTTTCAGAAATACTTTATTGATGAGTTTGGGGTCTGGGGGCTGAGGAAAGGGCCGTTCTATCTTCGGCGAGGGCTGTGGGTGGGGGAGGCAGAATTTGTTGGGTTCTAATCAAACATAACGAAGGCCCTTTTTCAAAAAAAAGTGTTGTCCGACTCCCAACATGGTTACCCCGAGCCCGGGCGGTTTGAAGTTTCCGATGCGTAAAGATTTGATGACATTTTTTTTCCTTTTACAAAAAAAAAATTTTGCCAGTAACAACAATTTAACCCAAAAGTAAATGTTAAAAACCCCGGTTATTAAGCTATTTTGTGTCCTTTATCCCCCGAAAAAATACAAATACTAGTGCGGTCATAAATAACATTGCAGAAAAAAAATTGATTAAAAAATTTTTGATATGTTGTGCTGAATGGAACTGTCATTTATTTTTTTCATTTAGATGTTTATGTTTAAACGAATATTTTTTTCATCGCCTTCCCCAATGGGGTATAATTTGGTTAGTGTCATTTATAGCGATTGGGAAAATTATTGAAATATTGCATGGGTTTTTTTATTTATATTTATTTTATTATTGCATATATTGCTCGTGTTGTAAGATTATATATAAGACGTGACGCATATGCATGGGGGTGGGCATTAGCATGGCACCGCATGGGGCCCCAAATTTCCAAAAAATAAAAATGTAAGCACGCAAAAAACAAAATCCAAATCCCATTCACTGAACCCTTTTAATGGCCGGTTTTGATGTGTTTGGAAGGGGCTACCAGTCATCATGTTTCCCTTTTAAAAAATTGCAACTGAAAAAAAAATCCACCTTGGTTCCAGAACTGCTCGGGAGATAGGAGAGCGTTGTCGTCGAGTCCCAAGGTTCTGAATTGAATAATTAAAAACTGCTGTCCTGACGTGTAACATAAAGTGGCCGGTGTAAAAAGTAAAATTACATTTATTTTCTGTAGCAAGATGTAAAAACACACACACAAAATTTAAAATTTCATTCCTTTTACAATTATTTACGATAATATTCATGCTGTAGAAAGAAATTTTTTTTTCATTACAAAAAGAACGATTTGAATTATAATTTTCAAAAAATTTTTATTAAATTTCGAAAATTGACAAAAAAAGATAAACCAAATTGTCTTTGACCCAAAGATATTTTATAAAAAAGGGGGACCTTTCTTCAAATGAGTGGGGATTTGGCCGATGGGGGGGGGGGGGGGGGGGGGGGGGTGATGGTAATTTTACACCCCAAATTTTCTACCCGCCCTGTAAAGACATCATTTTTGTCTTTGTGGTTTTTGTGTATCTTATTTTTTTATCGCTAGCAAAAGGGGTATAAGACAGATAGGGTAAAAAAAATAAATAAAATAAAAAAGTATTTTGGGCTACCCCTCAGTTATATAAATGATTTTTAGTGGGGGGCAGTAAAACAAAATGACCAAACCAACCTGTAGGCCCCGACGCTAGACGAGTGGCGATAACCAACAAAGTCAATATTTTTAAAAAAGGGAAAAAAAGCAATCAGGGGAGGACAGTGCAACACTCGCGAAACAACGCCAGAACTACAAGGCCCATTTTAAACAACCTTTAATTTTTTTATGTGTTCGTTGCTAGGACGGCTCTAAAGTCACCGTTTACAAACTCCTTAGACAAGAACTGATGGACTTCAGTCCAAATCAGAAGTTAAAAAACTTCTGACTTTGACGGGAATCGAACCCTGGACCTTCTGCATTGGAAGCAGGTAGGCTAACCACAAGACCAATATTACCATTATTTTTTATCGAATCCTCAGCGGGGTTTAAATAAATAATAATAATAATAAATAAATTTTATTTAGAGTCTGCCCACTCAGTTATATAACTGATTTTCAGTGGGGGACTTTAAATCAAAGCGACCAAAGCAACCCTGCAGGCCCCGACGCAATCGACGAGTGAGCGATAACCAACCAAAGATCGATATTTTTAATAGGAAATATAGCAATCAGTGGTATGGACAGTGCGAACACCCGCGAATCAACGCCAGAATCAACAAGGCCGATTCAGAACTACTCTGAAATTTATTATGTGCTTCGTTGCTAGGACGGCTCCAAAGTCATAAGCATAAGGCATAAGCGCATAAATGTGACATGACATTGCTTATAATATAATATGCAATTTAAAGTAATCGGATCGCATCAAATCGCATTGGATCGGATCGGATTGGATCGGGTAGTTACGAGAAAGGTACCCTAATGAGACAAGATTGTGTCTCACTCTCATTACAAGTGAAACGTTTATATCACAATACAACTTTACTAATATAAATGCTGTAGGAAAGGAATCAATATTTTGTCCGTTACAAAAGTAAACTTTTCAATAATTATTTAAATTTGTCGTGATTGTTAGATTGACAGATCTGATGAAGGTAGCAGTGTGGATGATAACAGTTGTAAAATAAATTGGTGTGTTGTAAAGTTTTGCACACAAAGAGATATTTATAATGGCCGGACCCTTCTTCCAGAATCTGTTATTCTTTTATGTCAATACTTCAATACCTAGAAGAAGACCATTTTTTGCTCTAAACCGCTCGCCCCTCGGCCCCCTCCCCCGCAACCCCTAAAGAGATGCAGCCTTCCATTCACAGACGTCTGAGAAGTTGCCTACCTTTACGGGGCACTTTCAACCAAACCACATTCAAACGCCCGTGTAGTTTTGACCAGTAACACCCAACTAGCGGATTTGCTTGAAACTAACCAAAGGGAAAACCTGGACCTTAAAAACATTGGGTTCCTTTCATATAATCGTCACATTTTCCCAATCCACATTTGTTTTACACTCCAAAAGGTGGTCCTTTGGCTTTAACTTGTTGGCAGCTCGCGTTCTCCCCTCTATAGTTTTCCAGTGTTTGTTCATGCACACTAGGGCAGGCGGCAGGCCTACCCGTTTCGCCTATGTAGACCACGTTACAATTGCAGGGAATCGCATAGACAACGTTCTTGCTACTTTGAACTGGATCAGGTGGTTTAGTTACCGTGAGAAGGCTTCTTAGGGTTGAAGATGATCTAAAGGCGGTCCTAAGATTGAATTTGCTAGCAATACGGCGAAGTATTTCGGACACACCTGGTTAAGCGAGCGAAGCGAGCGTTTCCATTTGACTCTGACCATGCCCTAGTGCGCATGAACAAACACAGAAAAACTATAGAAGGGAGAACGCGAGCTGCTAGGCCTAACAAGTTAAAGGACCAACTTTTTTGAATGTAAAACTAGTGTGGATTGGGAAAATGTTACTACCATATTAAAGGAACCCAATGTTTTCAAGAGGAGACTGAAAGAGACCGCAACAATGGATTTTGTTCCTGGTGCTGTCAGCCAGCCTAGTGCGGATGTCCTCCGCTTTGGAGACCAGTGGTGCGCGAGCAACTAGGTCGGGCGCTGCGCACAGCGGAGATTTTGCGTGGCACAGAGAGACGACAGTTCTCTAGCGTCTGAGGAAGGAAGCAGATGCTTACGAAAATTTACGCACTTTTGGTAAGTGTTTTTATTTCTGACCGTGGTTATTGTTCATGTGCAGGGCTCGAATTTAACGCTCGCCCGGTCGCCCGAGGCGAGTGTATTGATGCGCGGGCGAGTAACTTTTGGAAATCACTCGCCCGGCGGGCAAGTGATTTTTTTGGTGAGACCAGTGGCGTAACTTACTAAGCGCGGGCCCCCCCGCGAACGTAGTTCCACTTGGGCCCCTCTATAATAAAGGTGGTGTAAGTGACGAACCTCTGTGGGCGGGGGGTTGGGGGGGGTCAACTTACATTATGACTTTACGACGGTTTCATTTTTGAAATTTTTGAACACTAAGGAATATTACTCTTAATTCATGTTTACCATTTATTTACCCAACAAGCAGTCCAAAACTGCCAAGAGGGGGCCCTAAAAATCAACGTGTTGGGGAACCAAAAAATATGTTACCAAATATAATAATAATAAACATAAATTTTCAATGTGGTTGATAAAAGTTTGCATATTTGGAAGAACATTTCATATTTGATTTCCTTTTAAATAGGGCCTATTATTTTATTGATAATGTGACCGTTGACCTTTAGTACCAACTTGTTTAATGTTTACAAAAATGTATCATGTGACCACTCGTTGTCACAAATTATTTAGATTAAGCGTTAGTTAAATTAAAAGATCCGAATGTGTTTTGCAATGCTTTGGGTAGGATTATTTTGTGAACTTTGACCCACGAACAAAAGAAAATCCTGGTTTATCCTTAGGCCTGTTTAGTTTTTATTTACTATAAATATTAACCAGGGCTTATCTATTGTTTGGAACGCTTGGTTATACAAAATTGGTTCAAATAACTGTTTGAATTTCACCTCAATAATTTGATAATGTACCGTACCTATATCACGTAAGTATAGTCGTGTTGTTTTATTGGGAAGTCTGCCCAAGGGTGCAATGCATGTCCCTCTTCAGGTGTCTATAACTAGGTATATATTATTTTGCTAGGACAATTGCGAAGGGATGCCCGAGGGCTGTTTTATAGAACGAGATTTCAAATCGGGACTTCGTGAATCAGCCAACACTGCTGGTGTAATCACTCGTTGATGAAGTTATGAAATTTTGAGTGCTTTTCAAGAACTTATAGATATCATTTATAATAAGATATCCAGTTTGTTTAGTTCATTGCGTGGCGACCAAGACTGACTAAAGCCAAAACACTGTATGAGCATCCCGTTCCGGGCCCCGCATACCCCCGGGCCCCCCCGCGACCGCGGGGGCTGCGGGGGCGGTAGTTACGCCACTGGGTGAGACGTAACATAAATTGCGTACATAACGTTTCTAAGGCAACCTAACACCTGTCTTTGCGTCAGCAGTATTTATGTTGGTAAGTTGTAAAATGAAATTACATATTTAAGTTATTGGATGGGCGAAGCGAAGACTTCAATTTCACCGACCTCCCAAAAAATTTAGCACGGGTGTTTTTTTTTGTTTTTTTTTCTGTCTGTTTGTTCGCTCTCTACCGGGTAAACGGCATATCCGATCTTGATGAAAATTGGAGGGGACCTTCAAAATCTCTGAACTTAGACTTGCTACGTTTTTGGGTACAATCGAAGAAATATTTCTCATGAATATCGTACTTTTACGATGTTTTTTTGATTTTTCGTGCAATATTTTCGTAACATTTGGGCCGATTCTGACCAAACGGGTGGGGCTACAACGTTCATATTTCACATGGACATTAAGGTAATGGTGATGTATTGCTTTCTGAAAGAAAAAAATTGAACAAGTTAGCTAGAATCTATAGAAATAGGCCTAAAGCATTTAATATAAGTTTTTTGATTTTTTGTGCCATTTGGGCCAATTCTGACCAAACGGGTGGGGCTACAACGTTCATATTATACATGGACATTAAGGTTATGGTGATGTAGTACCTTTTGAAAGAAAAAGTTGAAAAAGTTAGCCAGAATCCATAGAAATAAAGCTTTTAAAATAAGTTTTTTACGGTAAATAATACCAATTGACAAGTAGGCCTAACAATAGAAACTTGACAACAATCACCTACAATGCGTAGGCAGCAAAACAAAGCACTTGCAAAAGTAAAGATATCCCACGCAAACTAAAAACTTTAAAAAGCTCATCCATCAACGCGGCGGGACTTAAGCGTTTTCCTAGTAGTAGTACTAGTAGTGGTTTGGAGTATAGGAATACGGACTAGTGTTTTTAATTTCGGACTAGTAAATTAAATTTACAAGAGTACAGTAAGATCTCTCTTATCCGAGTTGGATGAGACCGGGGCACCTCGGATTTGCGAAAAACTCGGATGGCGCGGATCAATTGTTTATTTGCTCTCGTAGCATAGCCTGATGTGGTAAAATGATATATGACACATGTAATGGATAAAGAAACATAAAATACACACGATACACTTCATACAGGGTATACTAAATGATTTAATAGCTTGTAATTCAAGCTCACGAACACACGTACACAATTAGGCCTACATGTCGTAATAAAAACGTATGTCTAGGCCTAGGCCTAGGCCTAAACTCGACGCAGTAGGCCTAGGCCTACAATGCAAACATAGGCCTAGGCCTAGGCCTAGCTCTCTTTCTCATGTGGGAAAACCTCTCACTACTATGCCCGCGCTGAAGCTCACGACGCAAGATAAGTCTGGGAAAGAAATAAGATAAGCCCAGGAATAACAATTCAATGCGTCGTGATTACGAATTTCGTGAATCGGTTGAAACATGATTGCATCTAGTTCCACAACGACCATCTTTGAACAGCTGTGTGTGAGATGGCTGGATCGTATGCGCACGCGCAGGCGCGCGACGCACACTGACCTCTATATGCTCAGTGGGTGGCACTGACTCTTACCGGCGATGCGCCCGACGCACACTGACCACTGAACTCTATACGCTCAGTACACTGATGCACACTGCTCGAAAGTCGAGATATATCGCCGATCTATCTTCTTTGCACTCACTCGTAAGGCATGCCTACAAATGTATGCGAGTACATTTAAAAAAGTGCGGCGCGGCGTCTGTAATTATTTTTATGTTTTATTTACGTATTTAAAACTTTAATTTTTTTTTTTTTTTTTTTTTTTTTTTTGCGGCTGGGTTAGACACGGCACATGGGGTAAGAGGGGATCGGATAAGAGAGATCTTACTGTACTCACCCGGAGGGCGAGAGCCAAATATTTTAAAATTTGAGCCCTGTTCGTGTGTTTGTGTTTTTTTTTTAACAAATGCTTCAAAACACTAGAAAATGACATTAGAAAATGCTTCATGTTGGCGATAGGGTTACCTTAAAGGCCCAGTCTTGTCTTGAAGTCGTAACAGCTATTTTATTCCATGTACTGTTCTACGTACGTAGAGAAAAGAATTTTTAAAATCGGTTGAACAAAATCGGATTTATTTACAATTGAACTAGCTCGCGCTAAGACGTGTGATGTCAGTTGGGGGAGAGAAACGAGCTCGGCCGGTCGCCAGCTACCTGCTACCTGCTACCCTTCAGTCACAGCGATAACTGCGCGAGGGAGGCCAGGCCATATCGTGTTGAGGCGATCACACCATGGATCACACAAACATAGGAAAAATACATGGTATAATTATTTCAATGTATTTTGCAAAGTTACTGTTTATTGTAAGTGAAGGAAATCGTGTCTTATTAATAATTATATATTTTTTTCTGGCAGATAATTATATATGAAACGAATGGGGGAAAATACGATGCCCAAGAAAATGTATAAAGAAGGATTGAAGAAGGAAGAAGAAAACGGGGTAGACCAAGGAAGAAATGGAAGGACATCATAGCAGGAGACTTGGAGGCAAGAGGAGAAAGCTGGGAAGATGTGGAAGAGATACGATTGTGGGAGGATAGAAAGAAGTGGAAAGATTTTGTAACTAGGAAAACGCTTAAGTCCCGCCGCGTTGTTGGATGAGCGTATATGGTGCATTGAGCTGCCGTGTGTTACGCGGATTTTCTGTTGTTCTGTGAAAAAAAACATAAGTTAGTCGAAGATTTATTTTAATTAAATTAAATTTTAAAAAAATTAACTTAATTTTTTTAATTAAATTGAATAAAATAAAAAATTGCCTTAATTTTTTAATTAATCGTAATTTTTAAAAAAGAAAAAAGTCGTAAAATTGCAATTTTCATAAGAAATAATTATTCGATTGCGCTAAAATTTAACACGAATATATAAGTTCATGAAATTAAGGTTCTGTAAAAAAATCATTACAATCGGATAAAGCATGTAGGTGTTATAAGTCAAAGAATTGTTTAAAAAAAGAAAAAACCCGTAAAATTACGATTTTCATTAGAAATAATTCTTCGATTACGCTCAAATTTCACACGAATATCTTAATTAATAAAATTAAGGTTCTGTGAAAAAATCATTACAATCAGATAAAGCATGTAGGTGTTATAAGTCGAAGAAATTTTTTAAAAATCGAAAAAAATCGTAAAATTGCGTTTTTTATGAGAAAAAATTTCCCGATTGCGCTCAAAAACGTGGCAGTTCTAAGTTCAGAGATTTCGAAGGCCTCCATAAAATTTCATCGCAATCGGAGTATCGGTTTAGCCGGAATCGTGCGGACAAACACACAAAAATACAAAAAAAAAAAAAAAAAAAAAAAACATTCCGGATTTTTTTCTCCAGTGTAGTGAAATGGAATCTTCGCTTCGCTCGCTACGCTCGCTACGCTCATCCAACTAAACCCAAACTGACCCTGCCAGAAGCAGGAAACAGCAATGGATAACGATGATGATATATGGTCAATCGGGGTAAGTGTGGCACCCGGCCATATTTTATTTATTTATGAACTTATTTATGAAAATATAGGGAGGCCTACTTTCCCAAACGTGTAGGCTACACTCTTGGCTATCAGTGCGTGTAGATAGGTACACGACGTACACTCTACGTGATGTATTTTATTGGAAGCTTAAAAAATGTGTATACATAGGCCTACAGAGGGGCCTATGTAGGCCTACAGTAGGGGCTTATGTAGGCCCTATGTAGGCCCTACATGTTTAGTTGAGCGAGCGTCTCCACTTGACTCTTATGGCTCGAATGTCTGTTTTTTTTTTTGTTTTTTTTCTGTTACTGCTTCGGTACAGGTCGCACCGTTTCTCTGATCGACCTGAAATTTTGCACACATGTACATATCACCTATGCGGGTTGCTGTATAGTTTTTTAAGAAAATCCAATCGTTGGTTATAAAAAATAAAATAAAAAAATAAAAAAATAAAAATGTTCCGATCGTTATGAAATTTTGCAGGGTCAATAAGTAGGCCCTACATCATTCTCTCCTATTTTACAAATTTTCAGCTAAATCGGTCAAGACCTTAAGTAGTGTAGATAGATAGAAATTACATTCTAACAAAAGTAACGTTACCATGGCAACGAAAAGTCACACGAGAATTCTGGTCACTATGCACTGCCTCCTAGAAGTAATCAAAATACTATCGAGGAAGCAGTGTATTATTTGTTATCAAAGAGTTAAAATAGTTTTCCCAAAGAAATGATGTCAAGGTCCTCTAGATGGCGGTGGATTTTATCCATTCTCTCCTATTTTACAAATTTTCAGCTAAATTATTGGTCAAGAGTCAAGACCTTAAAGACTTATTGGTATGTAACATTATGGGAATGTCGTACTCGGGTCGTATTGCACGTACCAGTGCTTGCTCAACAACGCGACGGGACTTTAGCGTTTTCCTAGAAGTATCCAACCTAGGAAGATTACCTGTGAGAAACAGCAAACAAGGGGTAGATAGACCTCAGCCGCAAACTTTTGGACAGCTGGTGGTCGGTCGCACACAATGTAATTTACTACTTGCGTTTATTGTTTATGATCTAGTTTTACAATATTTACCGTGCACATTGGCGCCTGGCTGTTGCTGAGATTCCTGTTCGTCACAGAACTCCGTCTTCAGGTAAACCTCCAGCGGAGGCTGCAGATCTGTATCTTCCCCGTCGTCGTCGGCGCTGTCATCCCAGGATGGTTCTTCTTTGATTTCCACCCGGCCGTCCATTTCCTGAGCCCGAGAGTAGTCTGAAAGCCAAGTAGGGAGACAAGAATTAAACTAGATGACATGGCATAGGCCAGGGTTGGGTTGGTCAAGTACTGTATAATACTTGACGTCGAAAACAGGTAGGCGGAGGCCTATTATACGTAGACCTAGTGCTAGTATTATAAGCGTAGAATATATAGGCCTACACGTCGTAACTTAAACTTTATGACATAAATGACACGTCAAAAATTAATGGGAGGTAGAGATTAGACCTGGGTGTATTGTTAGGATACTTTTACTTTGAGCAAAATCAGTGTGATATTTTCTCAAAGATATAGGCACAATGAACCTAATATTGTACAAAGTAAACCTACATACATCGGCAGAATGTCAATTAAGTAGCCTACTATGTAGTAATTTTACTGTTATATATGGGTACCTAGGTACTCTTTTGGTTGAGGTCAGTCAAATGAGAAAAGCATAGGGGGGGGGGGGGGGTGCAAAGCGCGTATGTTTTACAATATTATCATTATTAATTTACACAATTTATTGGTCTTTAAAGCAGATTCGACGCGGCGAAATGTCCCGACCAATAAATTGTGTAAATTATTTACCGGGCCGCAAAAGCCTTAAATTTGAAATTATTATTATTATTATTATTATTATTATTTTATTGGATGTATTTCATACAAACTCGGTTAAAACCGGAGCTAACATGTTGTACGGACTTACGTCAAGTACTTCCATGTGTACCTATTACATACATTAATACTTTTGTCTTAACTCTAACTAAAATAAGTCATTTATAAATTGTAATATTGTTTGTAGATGATGTTTTCTTTCTGCTGTGTACGGTCGTGGCCGATTTCTCGTCGCCATCCTAGCATTTGCTCTTCGGACTATGGGAAACCACGAAAACCATGTCAGGATGGAAGCTGTCTCGAAATCTCGAAGTATCATTCTTAGTTTAGAAATTTATGAACTATTCTACACGTGTTGAGTATTACTGCCTTTTGAGTCTCGATGTATACATTGGGTTGAAGATCTAGTTGTTTACTGCTTTCATGTAGCTTCTTCGGTATGATGCCGTTGGCTGATATAATGAATGGGATTGTATTTACCTTTTTCTGTTTCCACATCTTCTTGATCTCAATTGCAAGTTCACTATACTTGTCAATTTTTTTCTTCCACGTGGTCTCGACGTTATGGCACATTGGGATAGCAACGTCGATAAGGATAGTTTCTTGTTTCTTCTTGTCAATTATTATTAAATCCGGTCTGTTGTGATGTATCGTTTGGTCTGTTATAACTGTGCGGTCGTAATATAATTTGTAATCTTTACTATCTAGTACTTTCTCTGGTTTGTATTTGTAGTAAGGTGTGTGTGTGTCAATGAGGTTGTACTTGATTGCTAGTTTTTGATGAATAATGTTAGCTACTTGGTTATGTCTGTAGAGGTAATCTGTTTGACATAGTGACTTGCACCCGGATATGTGTTCGATTGTTTCACCCCTTGCACTACATTTTCTACATTGATCGTTTACTGTCGCATCTTGTATTATGTATTTTTTATAATTGTTCGTCGCAATCACTCTGTCTTGAATAGCCATCATAAAACCTTCTGTTTCTCCAAATAGTTCCCCGTTGTTTAACCACCTATTTGATGCTTTAATATCTACGTGACCTTTGTGTAGTTCATCATAATGTCTCTTGTGTAGGGTCTTTTCTGAGAGACGTAACTCTTTTGCAGCGTCATGTTATGACTAGGTTCACTTGTAGATTGTCATTTTCGTTGCTAGATTGAGTGGAGTTAATGATTTGTCAGCTAGCACCACAGCCCTATGAAGTGTGGATTGGTTGCTCTTTGTAAAAAAGTATTTTCTTAAAATGTCTATTTGTTTATAATATAAGTTGTTCAGATCAATTAGGCCACGTCCTCCTTTTTCTCTTGGAAGTGTCAATCTTTCTATTGCTGATTTAGGATGATGTATTCTGTGTTTGGTAAGTGTAGTACGAGTTAATATTTCCAACGCGTGGATGTCTGTCTGCGTCCATTTAATGATTCCAAATGAATATGTCAGTACTGGTACAGCATATGTATTTATTGCTGTGATCTTGTTTTTACCGTTTAGTTGCGTCTTGAGGATAGACTTTAGTCGTTTCTTGTAAGTATCTATCAATTTTGCTTTCATAACTTTATGTTCAATTCTGGCAGCTTGTGAGAATCCTAAATATATATTTGTATACATCGTTATCATCCATTATTCCAATCCTATTTCCATCATTTAGCTGGAACTCTTCTGCTTGTGTAACCTTACCCTTTTCGATATGTAGCGTCTTACATTTGTCTACTCCAAACTCCATGCAGATATCTTGACTGAATTCTAATGTTGTATTGACTAGACTGTTTAGTTGAGCAAAATTTGATGCATACAACTTTAGGTCATCCATGTAGAATAGGTGGGAAATTGTGTGACATAGGCCTACCATATTATTGTCCTTAATTTTAAATCCGTATGTCGATTCGTTCAGCATATGTGACAGTGGGTTTAATGACAGACAAAACCATAATGCACTTAATGAGTCACCTTGAAAAATGCCATGTTTAATTTGTATTGGATCTGTAGTTATCTGCTGGTTTTTCATATTTAGTTTTAGTGTTGTTCTCCATGTCTCCATTACTGTCTTCAAAAAGTTTACAATTACTGGGTTGATTTTATATATTTGTAAAATCTGAATAAGCCATGTGTGTGGTGTTGAGTCAAAGGCTTTCTTGTAGTCAATGTAGTTTACGTGAATATTCCTTTTCTTATTGTGAGATCCCTGTGAGTTCTTACAGCATCCTTTTTGTTCCTCGGCCATGATATTGTGTTCTTTGCAATGATTATATACTTTATTTGTTATGCATGAAGTCAATATTTTATATATAGTTGGTAGACATGTAATTGGCCAATATTTACTTGGGTTCTTCGTGTCATTGTCCTTTGGTTTGAGAAAGGTTACTTCTTCAGTAAAGAATTCGGGTATTTCTTTAACTCCATTTATAAACTCGTTGAGACATTTTCTAATTGGATTGTGAGTAGTATTGAATTTCTTATACCAAAAATTTTGAATATTATCATTACCTGGTGCTTTCCAGCTATGTGTAGCACTGATAGCTGTCGACAATCGCTACCCGAGGAGAGGTGGGCGCCATCTCATGTATTCTGTCAGCAATCACTGCGAGTGCATCAAGGTCATCAGGTGGTGATGAAGCCAAAATGTCATGCATACGGGGCGGCAAGCGTTCAAACCACAATGTTCGTAACACCTTGTTTGTTACCTCTGACCCAGCTAACATGCGTAGGCGAAGCAGAAATTCGGAAGGTTTACCATCACCCATAACCTCATGTTGAATTAGCTGTTTAATACGTGCTTCGGGCGATGGCGAGAACCGACGAATGAGCTCAGTTTTAAGAAGCTCATATTTACCTACGCTTGGGGGCTTGACGATGATGTCGCGTACCGTCGTGGCGTACCGTTGTTCAAGGGCGCTTGCTGTATAATTAGGGGAGATTGGGGTAATTAGGAACAAATTTGTGTAAGTTGACCTATGATCTCAATTTACATATAACTAGAAAAACATATTATAAATGTTTTAGTGGTATCAGATACATTGAAACATTGGCTTTCTTAATAAAATTAAATATTTTGCATTCATGTGTTATTTTAGATGCAATGATTTTTTTTCTACACGTGCATATTGTTCCTTATTACCCCAACATTTTGGGGCAATAAGGAACAAGCATTATAAGAAGCAAGGTAGGTGCATTAAAAATACATGGGGCAAATAGGAACATAGGTATTTGTAGTATAATTAAGTAGCAAAAGAATTCATCTTGATATCTTGCTTATTGACAAAGTTAGAACAGATGCAAATTGTAGTATTTTTTTAATAGCTAGAAACATGACATTACAGTTTTTTTTAAACTGTAATTTTTGTCTTAAAACTACACAAAGCTTCTCATAGCATGATGTTAATATTTAAAAAAAGTATTTGTATCATGAAAAATTACAAATATAGAAATTGTTATGCATGAATTACTGTTTAATAGGAAAAATATACACTTTTTAAGTGGGGGCAAAAAGGAACACTTCCCTCACATTTAATTTATTAACCCAGATTTTCATCAGGGCCTACTTGTTGTGTTTTAAACTTTTCCCAAAATGATTGAATTATTTTTGGATCTGGTTCTAAATTAAATTTAGTGATCCCAATGAGCTTAATTGGGCCTAGGAAAAGATTTGCCTCTTGAATGATGTCAAAGTCATCCCTCAAGGGCCAAGCAAAGATATTACCTCTACGCTCTAGGAATTTTACTTCAATTTCCAGTGGTTGATGATTGTGGATTCTTATTACCCTACCTGCATGACGAGACATGTTTGTTCCCATTTACCCCTATGATATAGCATTACACTATATGACTCATTCCTATTTTCCCCTAGTATTCCTATTTACCCCTCATGGGTGTTCCCTTTTACCCCAAAAATTAAGTTTTTGGGGCAAATAGGAATTACCCCCTACTTTTAGGAGAGGAAAGAGATAAAAAAATTACAAAAATCAAAATAAGGCACTCTCATATGTAAGCAGTAAAATAAGCATACAGTCTTTACTACAATTAATTCTTATAAGAAAGGAAAATTTGATTTTTAAAACATTGTTAGAAACATTTTACACTTTTTTTTGCAGTAGGCCTACCTTACAAGAGTCCTAAAAACACCAATCAAAAGTTATTGTTTTCAGTAGAATTGATTACATTATCAAAGAAGAAGGTATGTTCCTTACCAAACAATTTTTCATAAAAATTTACATCTTCAAATTTCTTAATTATAGGCCTTGTTCCCAATTACCCCAATTCCTTATTACCCCAATCTCCCCTAAATTTAGTTGAATCCTGCGAGATCCCTGCTAAATCAAATTGATTCTCAATTTGCGCAAACCACAAAACAGGATCATTTGCCCAAAACGGTGGAACTTTCACACTTATTCTATCGACTGAAACAGGTGCTGTATTGTCGGATGAAGCCATGTGTCGTTTGTGTTAGTATGGAATAAGATTTTGATGAGCAACACGAAACATCAAAAATGCCTTCACACACCAAAAAAAATAATAATGAAACTGAACTTCAATCAGAACTTTTGAAATGTTCATTGTCCTACCTCGTTGATAGATCACGTCGGGGTCACCACTGTGGAAGTCATAATGAATACATTATTCGAGTAAGCTAATAATAACATTTATTGAGTTTCACATTGAAAGGACTACAGAGAAAACACATCTGCTTTCCAAACCAGCAGTTGAGAGAGTTAGACCTTCATTTGTCTTTTAGCTCAACCATGATCTAACATAACAATTGGCTGGTGGTTGGAAGTCACAGCCTTCTAAATAAGTAAAATGTCAGGTTGTACAATTAGTAGATAAAGTAGGTCACTACAGGATAAAAGTTAGAGCGTGATATTTGTTGAGCCGTTCATCAGGCGTCAACTTGCAAAATGAGGATGCTTGTCCATCAGTAAGATCCGCGGCCACTTGCCGGCGAACTGTGACGTCACGTGTGTGTTCTCTATAGCCAATGAATATTTCATATGTAGCCATTTCTTACACTAGGAAAACGCTTTAGTCCCGCCGCGTTGTTGGATGAGCGTAATTGGTGCATTGACCTGCCATGTGTTATGCAGATTTTCTGTTGTTTTGTGAAAAAAATATTGCTTAGTCGATTTTTTTAAAATTAAATTAAATTAAATAAAAAATTAACTTTATTCTTTTATTTTTTCTTAATCGTAATTTTAAAAAAAGAAAAAAATCGTAAAATTGCTATTTTCATAACAAATAATTATTCGATTGCGCTCAAATTTTACACGAATATAATAATTCATAAAATTAAGGTTCTGTAAAAAAATCATTACAATAGGATAAAGCATGTAGGTGTATGAGTGAAAGAATTGTTAAAAAAAAGAAAAAACCCGTAAAATTTTGATTTTCATGAGAAATAATTTTTCGATTGTTCTCAAATTTCACACGAATATCTTAATTCATAAAATTAAGGTTCTGTAAAAAAATCATTAAAATCGGATTAAGCATGTAGATGTTATAAGTCGAAGAAATTTTTTAAAAATCGAAAAAAATCGTAAATTTGCAATTTTCATTAGAAATAATTTTTCGATTGCGCTCAAAAACGTGGCAGTTCTAAGTTCAGAGATTTCGAAGGCCCCCATAAAATTTCATCGCAATTGGAGTATTGGTTTAGCCGGAATCGTGTTAACAAACAGCCAAAAATACAGAAAAAAAAAAAGAAAAAAAAAAAAACATTCCGGATTTTTTTCTCCAGTGTAGTGAAATGGAATCTTCGCTTCGCTCGCTACGCTCATCCAATGACTTATAGTAAAGAGCATTCAATTTTGATCAACTTATCTCTTTGAATTTTTTAATCATCTCTAACTGTTTACATGTGGTAAGATTAATTGCTAATGCTTAAAGCGGGCAAATTCGCTCTAGGGCTTAAACTTCGGAGGGCCAAAATTTGGGAACCGTTGGTCCCAATTTTTTTCTGAAGTGTGTTCTGAGCTCAGAATCTAGTGGCAATCCACATGAATTTTTTTTTAAATATTAAAAATGGTCATGCAACAAATTTTTTGTAATTTGGGTGATTTATTTCACATGGAATGACCCAAAATACAAAGGGGCGAAAAACTAAACAAGAATATGAAAGAAGAAGAAAAGGAACCCAGGCCTAGTAGGCCTACCTACCACCGACCAAATGGCCAACAGTTGGGGGAGATACAACAACAACATTAGGCCTAGGGCTAGGCCTAGGCTAGGCCTACATGCATGGGACCGTCAATCTTAAGAATTAGCTAGCCCCTAGGCCTTAAAAGTAATAGGCCTAGGCCTATTTCAAAAATAATTTTACGTGCAGGTCCCAGGCTAGGGGCCTAGGCCTATGATATGGCCGTATCACACAGCTATTGGAGTCGTAGACTGCAGTTGTAGACAGTTTACGATTGGCCGCGCATGCGCAGTACCCCAGTCTGACCAGTCTGCGACTGCAATCGTACATTAGGCCAAGCTCTAAAATATGACCCGAGTTGTAGACTAGAGGTCACGTGAGCCAATCAGAAACGAGTATTTCGGAAGTAGCTACGTAAAACATAACCTCTAAAGTGTACAGCCAACTCATGTCTCATGTCTGTTTGATTATACGCTGTGGCTATTTAACCGTAGTTACGGAAAAATTACGTTATACAATTTAACCGTAGACTGTACTACGGTAAATTTAAGCATGCTATTTTAGCCGTAGACTTTAGGCCTAGGCCTACATAGTAACACAAAAAAACATCATGACCTTTAACATGCTCTAACCTCGCTATTTTAAACGAGAGTCCTTTTTGGTAGGCCTAGGCCTAAATGTAGTCGTCCTTTTTGCTGTTTTGATAAAAAAAACTCTTCCAAGACCTTTAACGTTGCTAGGAAACGAAAGTCCTTTTTCGGTTGTCGTCGTCCTTTTTTGCTGTTTTAGTAACAACAAAAAACCTTCCAAGACCTTTAACGTTTCTATTTTAAACAAAAGTCCTTTTTAGGCTGCCTACCTACACGTCGAGGTGTAGAGATAAGGCTTTTCCTTAACCCGAGAGTAGTCGCGTGTGGTCTTTTAGACCGACTTTTTTTTTCAACAGTTGGTATTTGTACAGCACGCATGCATGGCTTGTCTAGTTCCGCCTACCTTCCCAAAATAGTTTTTTGAAGCCAGTGTGCAATACGCGATTCAGTGTTCTGCAGAACTTCATCTAAGATAAGAGGTCTTGTTCGGTTGCTTGGTCTTTTCGACCGCTGCGCGACTACTAAGGGAGGCAAAAATATGCATACTCAATCACTATTATGATACATGTATTTCGTTATTGAAGGTTGATTATTCTTCAACATACAGTGTTGGCATAATATTACTGTCTTGGTTTACTAATAATTCAAACTACAGGGTGTTTCAAAACATATTTTTATACCTTTTTGTAGGTTTGCAACATTCTGTGTTTGATTGATTATTTATTGATTATTTATTGATTATTGATTGATAATTGATTAATATAACCACGTATGCGGTCACATATATGATAAATTATCTAATATTGGTAATCAAAACGTCATCCTAACGTTATTAGCCCATAATAAATAATGCGGTCTAAAGGACCGGGCGCGACTACTAACGTTACAAACAGGGGCGCGACTACTCTCGGGTTAAAATAGGCCTTGGCCTAGCACTTTTTAAACGCTTTTATCATCTAGAATTGTGTTTGCGACAGGGCCGAATGTAGTGAAATCATTTGCAGAAAAAACATGGACCCAAATAGAATGGTAAAAAAAAACGACCAAACGAAAATTTGAACCGCCGACCTTTCGCATAGAATTCGGACGCGCTACCACTCTGCCACAATGCACTGTGATATTTGAAGCTATTGGCCTAGTTAGGTGGTATCGTACGGCCTTCAGCGGAAGATTCGGATACCTTCGATTATTTCCGCTGATCTTCGTTTTGCTACGGACGATTTGTTGGTTAATTTGTCCGTAGCCTACGGTTAAATAGCCACTTCGTTGATTATATCATTAGTATTTCCCAATTCCAAACAGAACAATTCCGTGAAAATGTCTATAAATGAGATGTGGTACGCGTAGAGCTAGCCCTAGGCCCTGATGATATCCGGGATACCTTGTTAGTTGTTCCTTACGCCTAAGCCTAGGCCTATGTCCAGGCAACTTCTAGCATTGGACTTATATTTAACTGTTATTAGGCTGCAACCAAAGATACTATTATGGCACTCTTGCCGTTGAGCGGGTCCAACTTTCAACCACACTTTTTTCCCAATAAAATCAATGAAACACAACTACAAATTAGAAATAAGTTAATATTAAGTAAGTATAGTGAGTAATTAATAGTAAGCACTCTCGAATTACACGAATAATGTGAAATAATTTACATTATTGAACATGAACGTCGTCTCACTCTGATCAACGCGCCATTTTGGATTTTGGCTATGTCATTGTCATTTACTTAGTAGGTGTACCAACCTTGTTGCGATATTGTGGTTATTGTAATAAGTAATTTATAAATAGTCGAATAGCACGGGGGTTTGGGGGCGGAGCCCCCGATGGGGTCCAGGGGCGGAGCCCCGGCGGGGGTCGGGGAGCTGGCCCCCCAGAACAGAATGAGGTACAGGACAAACAAAAACGGACCGAATTAAACGTAAGTTTGGTGTGTTTTGGTTGGTAGGGCCTACGTCGGAGAATGAAGAGACTTTGCTAAAATGGCCGCCGTGATCAACTAGGCCTAATAACAGTGAAATTAGTCTGTGAGTAATATTGTGTTCACCTATGTAATTGTTAATTTTGCAAAGTGGTAATTAATAATAAATTGTTAATATAGAATTTTTACAAATTTATTTCTAATTTGTAGTTGTTTTCCATTGTTCTTATTGGGGAAAAAGTGTGGTTGAAAGTTGGACCCGCTCAACGGCAAGAGTTCCACTATTATTACATTTTAATAACTACGGCCATAGGCCTAACCTTTTCGAGGGATAATTAACACACAAATGTACGAGGGGTTTTCTTATTACAGCATTTTGCATTTGGGCGGTGAGTTTGTGCGAGTTTTTTTAAATGTATCGTCGCCGATAGAGGCAGTGTTGTTTTGTTACCACACACAATAAAGTTGCTCCTTGGACACAGGCCAAGACTTGAGGAAGAAATCAATTGTTTAATAAAGAAATATTCAAGAAAAACTTAGTGTTTGTTCGAAAGATACTAAGGAAACAGCTGCATTTTGTAATATTGATTTACATAATAAATTACAATTACGTGATAAATTCCTATCGAGCTCAGCTCAGCTCAGCTCCGATAAACAGTTATTCGCAAAGTAATATTCTATTTCATCCTGTCAGCGTGGCCACAACTGAAAGTTCACAATTCGATGCAGAGATTGTACCAGAAAATGATGATCTTCAAAGGTAATTTATTTTCATACAAATACTGAAATTTAAATACAAAATATAATTATCCATTATTGGAAAATTACGGAATGGCAAACAATATAATATGTATTATTTTCAGGGCATTATTGGAAGATATAATTATTATCAGAGAAGGTGATAGTTTGTCTCTCTTCGACTCTGTTCCTCTAGTTCAGTCAGAGGCGAAAATAACACTTAGGTAAGTAAATGTATATTTAATTGCATTGTACATACTTAATAATTTAAAAGAAGCATAAACGCTACGTGACTATTTTAATTAACACGTACACATAGATTTGTACCGTAATAACAGTGTTATAATAATAACAACAATAATAATAATAATAATAATAATAATAATAATAATAATAATAATAATAATTGGATGAGCGTAGCGAGCGTAGCGAGCGAAGCGAAGGTTCCATTTCACTACACTGGAGAAAAAAATCCGGAATGTTTTTTTTTTTTTTTTTTTTTCTTTTTTTTCTTTTTTTTTTTTTTTTTTGTATTTTTGTCTGTTTGTTAGCACGATTCCGGCTAAACCGATACTCCGATTGCGATGAAATTTATGAAGGTCTTCGAAATCTCTGAACTTAGAACTGCCACGTTTTTGAGCACAATCGAAAAAAAATTTCTCATGAAAATCGCAATTTTACGATTTTTTTCGATTTTTTAACAATTTCTTCGACTTACAACACCTACATGCTTTGTCCGATTGTAATGATTTTTTCACAGAACCTTTATTTTATGAATTGATATATTACTTTTAAATTTGAGCGTTATCAAAAAAATATTTTTTACGAAAATCGCAATTTTACGACTTTTTTCAATTTTTAAAATTTCTCCAGCTTATAACACCTACATGCTTTATCCGATTGTAATGATTTTTTTACAGAACCTTAATATTATGAATTAATATATTCGTGTAAAATTTGTGCGCAATCGAATAATTATTTCTTATGAAAATTTCAATATTACGATTTTTTCCTTTTTTAAAATTACGAATCATTAAAAAAAATTAAAATTTAAGTTAATTTTTTATTAAATTTAATTTAATTTTTTATTAAATTTAATTTAATTTTAAAAATATCTTCAACTTAGTAATGATTTTTTCACAGAACAACAGTAAATCCGCATAACACATGGCAGCTCAATGCACCAATTACGCTCATCCAACAACGCGGCGGGACTTAAGCGTTTCCTAGTAATAATAAGGATTATAACATTAAATTAAATCTCGAATTTGTTTGAAGTAGATCGCAATCACCACTTCCAAGCACATCAGGTGCTACAAGCACTCCGCTTCCAGAATCAAGAAACGTAGGTACACATTTAAAAGATGCGAGCATTGCTGGTGGATTTATTTTCCCCGATTCTGACTTGGAACTGTCAGATGTTGATTCTGTACCGACTGAAGAACCGGCAAAAGATGAAAGCGATAATGCATCTCGCCCAAAGTAGGTGGCAATTCTTCTATCTATCTGTCATGTTGCAAATATTTTCTGTGATTAGCATTATTATTGGCTTTTTGTTTGTTCTATGATGATGTAGAAGAAGCAGTCCTGTACTTTGCACACAAGAGCCCAACAGAAAGCACATAAGTGGAAGAAGAATAGTAGATATTTCTTGTTTGTTCGACCAAATAAAACTTATAGGACGCCATGCCCCTTTTGACTGTAACTTCTCCGACATGGATGTGATTGACGAGCGCCGGCTGGGACTATCAAGCCAATTCACTTTTCTTTGCCAAATGTGTGGCAAAAGGGAAGTTATCTGCACTGAAGACAATTCGAAGGAATCAACGTACATGAATATAAATGCAGCAGCGGTCACTTCCATGATAGCCACTGGAAGTGGATTTTCTCAGTTGGAGGAAATAACGGCTGTTCTAGATGTTCCATGCATGGCTTCAAACACCTACTCAAAGTAAATATTTGACAAATAGGCCTACCATAATACTTTTACTACTACTACTACTGATTCCGAAGTGAGTTAACCGAATAAGAATTTATAACTAACTTGTGATAATAAATGTCTATGCAGGTACCACGACGACATGGCTAAGGTGTTGCATGATACTGCTTGGTTAGCAATGGAAGAAGCAGGTCGTGAAGAAGCAGCTCTCGCGATAGCGGCTGGAGACGTGGATTCCGATGGTATTCCTTTGGTTCCCGTGGTTGCAGATGGTGCATGGTGTAAACGGTCGTACGGTGTAGGTCTTGATTCCCTTTCCGGCGTGGTACGTATTAAGCAGGTGAATTGTTCATTGATATTTGTTCTGTTGTTTTGCAATATAATATTACTGTTAAATCCTTTTCACAGGCTTGCATCGTAGGGTTAAGGACAAAGAAAGTGCTATTTATCGGAATCCGGAATCGTTACTGTTCATACTGTGCTAGAGCTACAGCACGCCAAGAAGAAATCAAAGAACATACTTGTTACAAAAATTGGGATAGCACATCAACGAGCATGGAGGCTGACATAATCGTCGAAGGATTTAAAAAAAGCGTTGAAATGCACGGACTCAAATACTCGAGGTTGATTGGTAATATACACCAACATGTTATCATGCCAACTTTGTTATCAGATAAAGATATATGTGGTTACAGCATTAAATTTCTTTGCAATTTCAGGTGACGGTGACAGCAGCGTATATAGAAAACTCATGGATTGTATGCCTTATGGACCACAACTGTTAGTTGAAAAAGTAGAGTGCACCAATCACATCCTACGAAATTATACCAAAAGGCTAAGGGAATTAACTACAGCAAAAGGCACAAGTCGTACAACTGCACCTCTACGCACCATAATCAAGGACCGTATGAGACGTTTGCGATATGCGGTAGAAATGGCCATTCAATATCGTAGTAAAGAAACAGGGCCTATAAATCAGCGCATTGAAAATCTGAGGAAAGACATTTTAAATGGTCCATCCCACGTTTTTGGTGAGCATAAAGAATGTGCTGAAAGGGGATATTTTTGCCCGGGTTACAAGGAGGGTGACATTAACTTAATCCCCGATCTGAAAGAAGCCCGTTTGTACCAAGAGATCATGTCGGCACTTCATCGTGTCGTACACCACTCATCAAGTTTAGTTCTAAACATGACGAACAATGCCGCCGAGAGTTACAATTCTCATGTAGCGAAATTTGTTGGTGGTAAACGGGTGAATCATTCTTTGAGGGGGTCATACCAAGTACGCTGTAACGCTTCTGTCGTCTCTTACAATCAACCTGGGAAACTACACCATCTAATCCACAAGCAAATGTTAGCAAAAAGTCCAGGCTCCATCACAAAACGGTACGTTAAAAAAAGAACCAAACTAATAGTACAAGCAAGGAAAAGAAAGCTACAATACTCTATGGCCCCCCACAAAAAGAGACCGCGCACGACCCCTTCATTACCGGATGCCGATTATGGACCAGATGCCAATAAGCCAGGTATGGATGAGGAGGAATTTCAACTAGCCAAAACAGTATTTCTCAAAGAACTAGAAAAAACAGAAGAAGAACGCAAACATCTTGAAAGACTAACAGTAGGTCAGTCGCAAAACTTTCGCTGGAAACAGGAGCGCCTGCTAAGATTGACAGCATCTGAAATTGGCAGTATTTGCAAAATGAGAGAATACACGTCGTGTGCAAATAAGGTAAAGTCTCTGCTGTATTCGACTTTTTCTGGTTCTGCAGCTACGCATTATGGCGTGGAGAATGAGCCATTTGCTATTGCACAACTAGAAAAAGAATACGGTCTACAGGTCCAGCCATGTGGTCTTTTCATTGATGGTGAAAAAAGTTACATTGGAGCCAGTCCGGATGGTTTAGTGGGGGAAGACAGTGTTGTGGAGATTAAATGCCCATACAGCGCAAGAGATTACACCGTCCACGAAGCTGTTGTCAAAAAAATACTAACATACATTTTTGTCAACGAAGAGGGAATGATGAAACTAAAACCGAAGACAAATTATATGTTTCAGGTACATGACTACATATTGCCAATCAAAATAATGTTAGGAACTCTTAATGGGTTAAAAGAGGTAATATATGTAATGTAATATGTAATATACATTTAAATTGATGTTTCAGGTGCAGACCCAGTTACACGTGACAAAGAGAAGCACTTGTTACTTTACTGTATACACAAAAAAGAATATTATGGTCGACAAAATAGATCGTGATGACCAATTCTGGGATATGCATGTAAAGGAACCACTTGAAAAATTCTATTTAAATTGTCTTCTACCCGAACTTATTGACTCCCGTCATAAAAGAGGCTTGCCTATCCGAGATCCACCATATATCTTGGAAGCTCAATTAAATAAGAAAAAGCGCCAAGATGACACAGCAGCAAAGAAGATAACACTCATTTCAAAAACAGTAATGCACACACCAAAGAAAATAACGAAGTCGAGTAAACAGGGAAAGAGAACAGTGGAAACCTCCGATGAAGACGATAACTAACTCTGTTATTCATTAATAATCTCAAGGAAGTTCCGATTTTCAAGTAGTGATATTCAACAACAATAATTATTATTATTTATTAATAAGTATAATATTAATATTAATTACATTTACGCGTTTCTGTCCGTATATGATATCATGTGGTGTGGTTAGGGTAAAATAATATGTATGATGTTCATTAGGTGCATATTAGAAGTCCCCCCCCCCCCGCAATGATTTGTTGATTGATGCCATACATTATGAAGGCTAGGGAAGGCTGTGGACTATTGTTTATAAAAACGTGTACAATTTTGTATCACTGGACATGCCATTTGTACACTGCCTATACAGGGCATCCATTACTAGATTTACGACATATGTTGTGTGTTTTTAAGTTATAATTTTTTCACATTTTATACTTTCAGTTTTGGGTTATTTCGTCGCGTAGCGAGTTTTCATTTTGTGTACGTCTCCGTACCTCGACGTTTCGTTGGTTACATCTGTGGCGTGGGTAATAATTCACAAACTTCACGAATGTTTTTCATGTGACAAGGCGAATAACCCGAAACGCAGACAATATGATTTTATATAATATTGCCGTATAGTATATGTATTGTATAGTATAGTATTATCTAAAGTCTAAACATATCTAGACAAAACTATAATGATGTTGGCAACGAAATCCTCGTATATAATACTCATCGTCTCGATTAGCATAATTTTATTAGTTGAGACGTAAAGCAATAAACACCACTACACCAGTACATTCCCAGTAATTATTTTTATTATAGCTATTTTGGCTATGATATGGCCATGTGTTTTATTGTTATGAGGTGTATAAAGCTATATTATATTAGTGTTGTGGTTCCAACGTTTATATAAACTGTATCCTATTTCCATCTAAAAAATATAGCAGACACCCGAACGAAATTTGTAATCCCAATTTTGTTATTTGGACTTTACTTTCTAATCTAAAAGCTAACGATTTCGCTTTTTCGGGTTGGCTTTATCGTGATCACGGAAAAAATATCGAATTTTTTTAGCCCCTTCCGCGTTTGTTCGTACTATTGAGCCCACATAAGTGCATACAAATTGTTGAGACACATCGTATATCTGTGTGTTGGAAGTATTGAGTATGACGCAAGTCTGTAGTTATCGCCAGACTCTGCATTCATCTGTCCGTCGATTAGCACCGCGGAGGGGAGGGTGGGGTGGGTAGGGCGCTCGTGTTGGCCGCTAAGACAGCGACGAGCTGAGTTGGTGTAGGTCAGTTCTCAAAAACCATTAGGTCGACAATCGCTTGAATTCCCGCATGTGTTATATTAGTACTGTGGCATTGATGAATACAATTGATTTTCCGCAAAAACATTATTTCTAAAACTACAAGTTTGTTCAGCTCTTTATTATTTCACTAGACCATGGTAAGTTTACTGAAAAATAATAACACAAATCTAATTATTAGCACTGAACTATTTTCTTAGCGCGTGGTTAGGCGCGGATGATTACACCAGATTTATAAGTCACGTGATGAGCAGGAGCCTTAAAATAAATAACATATTTTGATTTCTATGTGGTTTGTGGATCAAATGTTTGGAACATAAGTTGAAGAATTGTATGTGGAGGTATGTCAATCATTATCTAAAGTTTCTTTTAATAAATGAGTTGAAAATGAGTGAATTAAAAAAAGTATTATGAGGGGTTTTAGATCAATATTGGAAATAAAAAACAAAACACCTCAGACAAGGTGTCAAGAATTTTGAAGATTTGAGGTCTTCTCATTTCTCATTTCTATTTTCACTGTTTTTAATTTACTGTCTTCTTGTTTCAACTGTGTAAATCTTTTTTTATGGCAAAAAACAAGAAACAAAAATCGCCCCTGGCATCCACAAGTCGAACGTCAACAAAGATGACTGAGGTAAACAAGCCCTCATCTGAGTTAGGCATAGGCCTAGAAAAGAAAAAATTAAGAGAAAAAAAGTCAAAAGAAATGGATAAAGACAAGTGCAAATGTGGTATATGCAATAATAATGAAGATACAAATACTCAAGGTGACAAGGAAGTGGCGTGGATTTTGTGTGACCAGCCCATGTGTGAAATTTGGGTTCACGCAAAATGTGCAAAAATTCAAGACGATCTTTTCCAAATACTACAGACGCAGATGGAGCCAAAAATAAAATGGTTCTGTGACAAATGTGATGAAGGATTAAAAAGTGCATTCAATAGTAGTCAAGATGTAAAACAATTAAAAAAAGAAAATACCAATCTAAGAGAAGAAGCAAGTAAGCTAAAAAAGACTATAACACAGTTAAAAAGAGAGCAGGCTTTACTACAGGCTGAAATAATTGAAAAATCAAACGAAACGGAGGTTTTCAAAACTTATCTTGAAAAGGACAAAGATAAACATGTTAATCTCAACAATGAGCAAGCTAATGATGAAGGTGAAGGAGAGATAGACTTATGGCGTTTTCCATTGGCATGCACTCGGCGAGTGCAGAGATGTCATTGTTGTCAACCTCCACTTGATTAACATTACAAAACTGAACAAATGAAAAGACAAGTGGCAATCCAGTGTGCACTAGGGCGCACTAGTGCGAACTGAGTGCGGCCAATGGAAAACGCCATTAGACATGGATCAAAGCCAAACACCCTGTCTTTCGCATGTTGAACCGAAAAGCTATGCGCAAACTGTGAAAAGTTTTATCAAAACTAAAAAACATGCTAAGTCAATTGACCTTGAAAGCATAAGTGATGTGTCTTTCCAAGAAAGTGAACATATGAACACCAAAGAGATAGCTCCTGCTATCCTGATCAAATCTAAATCTCAGGATAAGCAACATAAATTACTGCCAATGATAAAGAATGCTATAAATCCCAAGGATTTAAGGATCCAAGTTCAGTCTGTTAAAGAGGACAAAAATGGAAATGTGTTTGTAAGGTGTGAGGACATACAATACAATCAATGAACATCTTGAAACAAGAAATCAACAAGCTCAGTGAGGAGGTTATACAGAGTGATGTGACGAATAAAGCAAGGCTCGAATTCTTCGTACATAAAGACTCGGAAATTACACCACTTCCTAAAAATGACAAAGATTTAATAAGTGATATAGTTCATCAAAACAACTTGATTAACCTACTATGCAGTGAATCTCTAAAGATTGTTACAAGAAAGAACATAACCATGGGAAAAGAAGGCACTCTAGTGGTCATTGAAATGGATATAGAATTAAAACAGTACTTAATGCAAAAAAAGCGTGCCCATATCAATTGGGGTTGGGAATCCCTGGAATTAAGAAAACACATCAATGTTATTTTCTGCTACAGGTGTCAATGCTACGGTCACAAGAGCTATGAGTGTCGATCTAAATCATCAGTGTGTAAATACTGTGGTAATTATCATAAGACTAGTGAATGTACACTACGCAATCAAGCACCATTCTGCATAAACTGCTTTAAGAGCAATGAGAGGTATAATACTCACTATGATTGCCAACATACCGCTCATCATCATACGTGCTCAGTTTTCAAATCCATTCATAAGAGAATCGATGAAAGATATCCTTAGGATACGGGTAAATATAGAGTAAATAAAGTAATGTAGGCCTATATAAATTGTGGGGGTCTGACTACCAGCATAGACGAGGTTTAATCATCAAAGACTTCAAACCAATGGCACTTTGTGTCGTGGAAACGCACATCACGGAAGACATTCTTGACAAAGAATATCAAATTGAAGGAAATAAATTTGTGCAAACTAAATCGTCTAGCAGACATACAGGTGGATGTGGTATCTACATAAGAGAAGACATAAAAATCATTAAAGTTACGGAAAAAGTCTTCGAACGCAATGCGTGGTACATAAGCGCTAGACTAAAGTTTCAAAACAAATATCTACAACTTTGTGCTATATATCCCACTCTCCATCCACTTCACACAGTGAATTTTTAGACAACTTTACAGATTGGCTCGAAACAATAGTAGTTAAAAGAGAAGATATAGTCATCACAGGAGATTTTAATATTGATATGAACAAACAATCGGTTAACTCGAAAAAACTTAGTAGGCTAACGCGATACAAATTAGTGACCTGAAAGTGGTAAATAAGTTTACAACAAGAACAACAATTAACTCTAGTAGGCCTACGTACCCAAATTGATCTCATAATCAGCAATATTGTAAATATAGAAAGTAAAACAGCTGATAATTATAAGGTTGCAGACCACGATACGATTGTCTGTACTTATTTAATGCCAAAGCAAACTTATACAAGTGATAACAAAAATCAAACTACAGTGAAAGAAGTCAAACTTTATAAAAGAATGGACTAGGCCTATATGGAATTAAACTCAATGTGTCAAGAAATTAAACTTAAACTTGATACACAATGTACAAACTACGAGCAATGCGCTTCAAACTTTATAACTGATATAAAAGACTGCATTAATAGCATCGTTCCGAAAAAAATTATTAGATTATTATTATTGGATGAATAATCAAGACATTTTTGATTGTCGTAACCAACGAAATCAACTATGGAGAAAGTGTAAATTTAGCGTTTCAATATCGAACAATGAAGAACAAACAAAAAATTGGAGAGATTACAACAAAGCTAGAAATCAATAGCCTACAAATGTTAGAAGAAGAACGGAGAGACAATATATGGAGGGAAAAATTGATGAATGTAAAGGAAACCCTAAACAAATGTGGTTAACTTTGAAACATATTATAAGCTCTAAAGATAAAGTAAAAAAAGATATTTTCACAAATGTTACTTTCGAAAACAATAACCCAATTAGGCCTACCGTGCAGTGGCAAATAAACTAAATGTGTTTCTAGTGAAAAGTATTCAAGAACTTGAACAGTCGATCCCAGAAGTACCAAATTTTGATTTATACAAAAAAGTTAAAGAAATTACTCCAAATAGTTCATCACTTACAGAATATAAGCTCATGACAGCACAAGACTTAAAGAGAATTGTAATAAACCTTAAGATAGCTGGTACAGGTGATGAGATATCAGTTGAAACTTTCAAGAAAATACTGCCAAGCATTGGTGAAAATGTCCTTAAAATTATTAATGCATCAATAACAACAAATAAAGTTCCATCAAGCTGGAAAAAATCAACAATAATTGGAATACCAAAGATAGATACCCTAATCCAAAACTGCCTAAAGACATTAGACCTATCAATATTTTACCTATTTACGAGAAGATTTTAGAAATTTGGATACATGAACAGCTATCTGATTACTTTAAAGAAAATCTGTTACTTTATGTGAAACAATTTGGTTTTCGAAGACACCGATCAACAGAAACTGCGTTGCAGTGGATTTTCTCTCAATTGAGAAATGCACTTAATGATAAGAAATTTGTTGTAGCCGTATCATTGGACCTACAACGTGCTTTTGAGACAGTATCAAGGCCAATCCTTATACAAAAACTCAAGCACTATGGAGTTACGGGAGATGCTCTGAAGTGGCTTGAAAACTACCATGCAAGACAGAACACAAGTTGTAAATATTGATGGCAAATTATCAGACCCTATACAAAATAATATTGGTGTTCAGCAGGGTTCAGTACTAGCAGCCTTGCTCTATATCATTTATATAAATGATATAGGAAATTTTGTCACAAACTGTATAGTGGTGATGTATGCCAATGATACCCTTGTGTATATCATCTCTGACAAACTAAACAAAGCAATACAAATGTTAAATTATGATCTGCAAATCATCATGACATTTTTTAAAGCTAATAAATTGAAATGTCACCCAGATAAAACAAATTGCATACCTACTGATAACTAGCTAAGCTGTAATGAGAGACCAACTACTGAAAAATAATATCAGCAAAGTAAACATCGAAGGAAAAAATTTGTTTTTCAAGACCATTTTAAGTACTTAGGAGTCATGGTAGACTATTTACTTAATTTCAAAGAACATATCAGTTACATCTCCAAGAAACTTGCTACAAAAATTGGGTTTATGCGAAGAAATTGTTGGAAATTGTCAAAGTGGGTGCGTCGACTAGTTTATAACACCATTGTAGCTCCACATTTCCACTATTGTCCTACCATTCTTATGGACATAAATAAAAGTGACCTTGATCTCCAAAAACTTCAAAACAAAGGCATGAGGGCAACTCTTCAATGTCACAGACTAACACACAGAATGGACAGTTTTATGTTTCATTCATGAAGTGATGTGCAACCAAGAGTACTCAACTTCTCAGAATTCTACAAACACAATAATGATTTGCATGATCATCATACTAGATCTGCTCAAGATTTTTACATGCCTAATCAAAATAAGTGCTGTGGGCAAAAATCCCTGTTAGTAAATGGATTAAAAAAAGGAAGTGGCTATTTAACCGTAGCTACGGGAAAATTACGATTCTCAATTCGTCCGTAGCATGAACGAAGATCAGCGGAAATAATCGAAGGTATCCGAATCGTCCGCGGGATACCACGTAACTAGGCCAATAGCTTCAAATATCACAGTGCATTGTGGCAGAGTGGTAGCGCGTGACCCGAATTCTATGCGAGAGGTCGGCGGTTCAAATGTTCGTTTGGTTGTTTTTTTACCATTTTTTATTTATTTATTTTATTTTATTTATTTATTTAACGTCTATCCTAACACACATAACAAAAACTTGTAGAAATACAGCCAAACCTTACACACTCAAAGGAATGAGATCTAAAAAGGGCCAAGCTCATCTACCCTTCCACATAAACGTACAGTGTCCCATAACAGCATCCTCGAAAAGCTTGGCAAAATAGAATTGCGATTATTAATTTAACGTAATAGTTTTATCCAGTTCTTTTTTTCTAATTGGTAATTTAAACGTAATAACATGCAAATTCTATTTTGCCAAGCTTTTCGAGGATGCTGTTATGGGACACTGTACGTTTATGTGGAAGGGTAGATGAGCTTGGCCCTTTTTTAGATCTCATTCCTTTTGAGTGTGTAAGGTTTGGCTGTATTTCTACAAGTTTTGTTATGTGTGTGATCTCATTACTTTTTCAAGTTCCATTACAAAATTATTTGCTAAAATATAATATTTTTATCAAAGTTGATTTAAATTCTATGGTATTAGCAGTAACAATATAGGATGTAAAATATCTAGACCCGGATTCATGTACATCCTGGGTATAGGTGGTATAACCATGGTATAACGACGGTATAAGGACTGGACCCCAATTCTTGAGTTCGTGGGAGATGAGTTGAAAACGCCATTTGAAAACGAAGTCGTTTTCGTTTTCGAAGGAATTGGTATTCTTGAACGGTATCGTGGAAAACGTCATGGGTTGTGAGTTGAAAGCATTGATATTATTAAACCCCTATAGTAGGCTAGATTAGCAGTCTCCTATACCTCCGCACAGGCGCGAGCGTAGCAAATTGAAGACTCAACCGGCCCATTTCAAGATGGCGATTTGGTGTTTTAATTTATGCTTTTTTAATGCAATAAAGTATTTTACTGGATTGTTTGATATGGTTTTAGCTTGTGCAGCATGGTATTAAACAAAGAAACAATACGAAGTGATTGCATAAGGGAATTTAGTAATCATTTGGTGTTAAAGGCTAGTATGCTTACCTGTCAACCTGGCGGCAATCTTGAGAACTATTTGGCCACAAATCGCTCCCATTTGATTAACATGTAAACTGTCATTTTAAGATGGCTTCTAATTGTACCGGAAGTGGACCACCGACTGCTGGTCTAGCCAATTATATAGGATGTCTATGGTTGAAAGAGTATCACGAAATCCAAACACTTTAAAAAGATTTGCGTATAGCAAAGAGCTCGAAAAGTTCTATATTTATTCTAGATGGCAGTGCTTCATAGACGGGGGCCAATCGAAAGACAAGTTGTATGAAATGATTTGATTGTTGCAATTATGTAAACAAACAGTTGAGCAAGTTCATATCAGAACAATGTTGTGCTGGCATAGGGTTGGCTAGGCTTGTCAAACATGTAATGTAAGTATGAATTTTACTAGTCCTATAGCCAAATGGAACTTTAGACCTACACTTTTGCATTATAAATAATTTTCCACATCTGGGCCTAGGCCAGGGACGGTTTCTGATTTGTTTTATGAGAGTATAATGACACCTTTTCTCGTTCCACACAAAGAAGAAAATTTTAAATGTCCGCTATTTGTTTACGTATCGCACTTTCCCGCCTAACTCTGCTTATACCGTCAACAAGTGTCAAGTAACTATGGTTACTTGTTGATTGTATGCCAAGTGTTTAAGGCTTATTTTAAAACCTTTATTTGGAAGCCTTCCAACAAACTTTTTCAACTTTTTTTTTCAAAAGAGACTATATTTCTATAACCTTTAATGTCCATGTAAAATATGAACATTGTAGTCCCACCCGTCTGGTCAGAATCGCGGGCCGACGTATTAGATGTTAGCAGTAGCAGTAGTAGGCAGTAGTAGGCAGTAGCAGTAGCTAACATCCTTAAAGTGATTTTGAGCATGTTTCAAGCCATTTTTTCACCAAGAAGGAATAATCGTACCCCAATAAAATTTGGCATGTGTTGTCAGGTACCTAAATCCCCTCGATTGTGATAGTTTTTCAAGTTCACATCACGTTACATGACGGCTGTGTTACACCTCGAAATCACCCCAACTCTGCTTGGTGTATAAGGTGCTTGAGTGTGTAGCGCACCGCGGCTTGGCTGCGGCGCCCTAACGGGCACCTAGATTCAGTTATAAAAACTGATTTACAAAGGAGGACAACTAAATAAATCTAATTACATATATGCAGAAACAACAATAAACTACATTTTCGTAGATATTTGAAATAGTAGCATTACAACAACAATGCATTTAAACACAACAATTTTGGTAACAAATAAAAAAATAAATATTATATACTCAGGCAGGGCTGCCGTTTTAACGGATTTTATCCGTTTTTACGGATATTTAGGGTGCAAAACGGATAAACGGATTTTTAGTCTTATTTACGGATATTTCGTTAATTACGTTTTCTATGCTTATTTTCGTATATTTGAATCTGCGCGGGCTAATTTCGATTGTAAACATTGAAGGCGGGGCGATAATCGATTCGACTTTCGATAGGGGGTGGAGCAAGGGCGGAGCCATGGTGGTATATATCTTTAGGTGATTTCACTTGCGTATCCAGCAATGCTATTTTTGTGGTCGCTTAATGCACGCAGTTCAGACGGACGCCGCCAGGATCGCGACGTGTCAGGTGGTAGTCACGTGACAAGAAAGTCGATAAAGAAGTTTTTCCAAACTTCTTTATCGACTCTAATACCTCGAGAGATGGCGGTGTGTATACACTTTATTGAAGGCCGTGCATTCAGATCCGTAGGCGGAACATTCGAATTTCCGAATTCGAGCCGTCTGATTGGTCCCCAAGGCCGCCATCTTGTAAGTTCTACGTCACGTGACTACCACCTGACACGTCGCGCATTCTGTCGGCGACCGCCTGCACTGCGTGCATTAAGCGACCACAGAATTCTGGCAGTGAAATCACCTAAAGATATATACCACCATGGGCGGAGCCAAGTCCTAGACTCCTAGACATTGTAGGAACTGCTTCTGCTTGCTTTTGGGAGTGGGAGGAGCCATGAACAAACAATGAAGATTGGAGCCTACAAAATTGTTTTCTTTCGTTTTTGTTTATAAAGTTTGGATTATGTGATCATAAACGTGAAAAATAGAATTGGTATATGATTAAAATGTTATTAACAAGTTCTGCAAGACTCAGGCTGCGTTCCAATGCTTCTTTGCCCTGCTAGCCACTACCGTCTAGCCACTAACCTGCTAACTGCTACCTACTTACACCTTTGGGCATACACTTTTGAAGTCTACCTACTGTGGCTACTCACAGCTTCCTAAACAGATAGAAAAGTCATCAACAACCCTAACAATAAACATAAACAATAAACAAACCCTAACCTCACTTTTCACATGAAACCATTGAAAAGAATGCTTGACTGGATGTAAGTATTTGTATTTGCTGTTATAATCAATTTTACTATCGTAATATCATCAATTTATAATACTTTAACTCCATAAGTAGCTTCTAGTTGTAGGTTTGTGGCTGCGAAATTACTGGCCGCCATTTTGCTAGCAGGTTAGTGGGCTTCGTAGTGTACACTTTCGCCTGCTCTCTGCTGTCCACTAGCCTGCTAGCCAAATCGGAGCTTTGGTCCCCCTGCTAGTCACTTCACTTCCGGTAAATGAGTCCACTTCATAGACATCCTATATAATTGGCTACTATAGGGGTTTAATATCAATGGTCCACTACGCAGTAGACTAGCGTAAAAATGAAGCATTGGAACGCAGCCTCATTAATAAACACAACACATGGGCCTAGGTCAAAATTGTGATGCAACATTCCTAGGGCCTAGCCTAGGCGGCTAGGGCTAGGGGCTAGGCCTAGGCCTAAGAATTTTTTAACCAGGTCAGATTTAAAACAGATTTTCTGTAAATAAGTAACATTTTACATTTTTATGCAATCTTAATTAAAGCAACCACGGGCGTTTCTGGCTCATTTATTCTCGTCTGTGCATAGGCCTAAGCCCTAGCAACTTTAGGTTATGATGGTAACAAATATAAACATAACATTTAGCCATTTTCATAGTTTGATCAATGAAATTAACGTTTTTAGACTTTTCACGGATTTTTGCGGATTTTTAATGTCCTCCAACAGGATTTTTTTTAAATGTCAGTGGCAGCCCTGTTATATAGGGTCAAGCGAGGTAAAAATGATACAGAAAACTACACTTTGCTATGTGCAGCTTAATTAGATCTGCTTATGATAAAAATGTATATTCTTATGACATGGAAATTTGGTTCTTTATTCAACCGGACAATTTATTTTAAGTTTTTATAGCCATTTACATATTTAAATAAATAAAATGTGCGTATCATTTTTACCCAGCACTTTGGGCAAAAATGATACACGTGTGTTTAAAAATGATACACTGTGTTTTAAGCCCTTAAAAACATAGCTAGAGGTTAGGAAGAGGGAAAATAATGATACACATGGATAATTTGATTAACAATCTACAAAATAGTCATACCGATGTCATTTTTAAATATTGTTTTTCATTTTTGAACGGAACCATTTGTATCCTGGGAAACTGGCCTAGGCCTAGGCCTCCAAGACTTGGCTGCAGACCTTTGATTTGACCTGAGCTCAAAATAAGGCCATCATAATCTTAAGAAGCTTAAAATATTTAAATGGTACTATTCACAATTAATTTAATCCACAAAAAGAGTCTTTAATTTCACTTTGAAAATTGTTTGAGCTGAATTAACATGTGTTTTGGTCAGACATTGACCATATCATTTTTACCCCAAAGAGTACATATTATCATTTTGTAGGCCTACCTCAACTTTCAGCTTCAATTCCTGCCACATGGCTCTAGGTAGCAGCACTCTGCAGTGCTTTCTTAGTAAAGTGCAGCATTGACAATGATTGGAAACAGAGAGTGGTAAATTTGAATGAGTAGTGGCAGAGATTTCATTGAAAGTGTAAGCATCCGTGTACAAAGTTTTTTGGCAAGTTTTACAGGCACATTTCAATTAATTATTTCAAGTTTATTGCCATCTACTGACATAGCTATAATTAATATAATATTTAAGACTAAATAATGAGTTATTATTACAAAAAGAAAAAAATGAAAAAAGTTAATAAATACTTATCAAAATGCCACTGTATCATTTTTGCCCAATATTTTGTGTGTATCATTTTTACCTCCCGTGACCCTATGCAAAAAAATATATTATATGCAAAAAAATATATTATATTATATATATTCTATTTGGGTCCATGTTTTTTCTGCAAATGATTTCACTACATTCGGCCCCGTCGCAAACACAATTCTAGATGATAAAAGCGTTTAAAAAGTGCTGCGCCGCGCTAGTTCTAGGATACAATCGATAAGAGCGCACCCAAAATCCTTTCCGTTAAAAACGAGTTTAGATTTAAAATAGCAACGTTAAAGGTTTGGTAAGTAGAGTATTTTATTAAAAAACGAGTTAAGATTTAAAATAGCAACGTTAAAGGTTTGGTAAGTAGAGTATTTTATTGAAAAGGTTGGTAGGCCTACTAAGTAAATGTCATAATAAACATTGCGCGCTGGCAACAGTGAAATGGTAGTGTTTGTGTTCAATCTTTATTAATTGTAACATAATTCGTACATTTTCAGAGTGGTTATTATTGAATTAACGTAATTTACTTCCCGTTCCTACGGTTAAATTAGCAGGACTAATTTTTCCGTACCCACAGTTCCGAGTACCTTCGGTGATTTCCGCCGATGTTCGTTCATGCTACGGACGAATTGAGAAACGTAATTTTCCCGTAGCTACGGTCGAATAGCCTCAGCGTTAAAAAAATTCAATGAGTTACCTAAGAATCTAAAAATGTTGGTGGGTAAAAAAACAAACTTCAAAAGTGCTATAGGCCTACAACAATGGGTGCAAATTAAGTTTCCACTTGTCTAAAGAAGAAATATCAAGTCATGGTCAGTTCACATAAAGTCGTAGTCGTAGTCGTAGTCCTAGTCCTAGTCGTAAGAAGCAGATAAAACATATGAAACACGTGTTATTGTTCACACACGGTCACAAGGTTTAGTTTTATGGTTTAGTCGTAGTCGTTGTCATAACAAAGCTGAAAATGTTCATCTTTCTTATGACTAAACAACAAATTCTTACGACTAGCGAATCAGAGATCGAAACTAGCGAATCAGAGATTGAAACATCACTTACAACAAAGCAAAACAACAAAACAACAAACCATGACGACTACTAAACCTTACGACTAGGGACCTAACCGAATAGTGTTCTTCGCCGTTCTTGGTCTCATTACTTGGTCTTGTTCTTATTCTTGGTCTGATTCCTGGTCTTGTTACTAGATTGCTTCATGCTTTTTATCTTTAATTTATTTATGCAATTTATCGGACGTATGGTAAACACCCGCCATGTTCTAGTACTAAGAACAAGATCAGGTGTCCTTTTCCGATTCTTGTTCTCATTCCCAGATTTCGGCGAGTCTAGATCGTGCGCTCGACTATTCGGATGCTACTAGCTACGTCACGGATGTCATGACGTGTAACGATGACGTAAAACGAGAATAAGACCAGGGAATGAACGCGTTTTGTCACTATTCGGATAGCTCCTAGGACTAAACCATACGACTACGACTAAACCTTACGACTTTATATGAACTGGGCATTATGTACAACCAGAAAAAAATAGCAGAGTCTAGCTGCTAAAAAGAAGATTACCTAGGCTACCTATACTAGGTAGGCCTACCACTAGCCTACTACTAGGGCCTAGGCTAGGCCTACCCTATATTGTCCTTAAAATTCATAACAACTCGGGTTGACAGTGTGATAGGCCGAGTTGTAAGCTCAAATTGTAATTGGCGACTGGAGTCTACGACTGCAGTAGCTGTGTGATAGGGCCTAGGCCTACCGCCTATTGGCCCTAATACTTGCCTGTTTTTGTCTTCGTTGGAGTTTAGGCCTAGGCCTATTGGGACTATTATGCAGGTCCTAGGCTAGGGCCTAGACCTAGGCCTACGGAAATAGTTAAACCTTAGAGGTTGGCTCAGGTTTTATAATAGGCCTAGACCTAGCTGATGTGGGCTTGACTAGGTAGGTCCGCTTGGTCGCAGGTTCGTTGACTACGTTGGCCTAGGCCTAGGCAATCCCCTACATAGACCTAGGCCCGAAGGCTAACCCCTAGGCTAGGCCTAGGCTGAAGTAACGGCCTTAGCTTGGGCATTTAAATTGGATCATATCGCGTTAAAATTAGCCTAGGCCTAGCCCCTAATTGAAACTCTTTACACAGATTTTAGAAGAGTTGTAAAACTGTCACCGTGCACAAAAACACACAAAAACACTTTGGCCTACCTACTCAAGTGAACATGGCAGCAGATTGCATTGCAGATGGCAGCTTGGCATCATCGCTGTCAAAGCGAAACCAAAGGCTGTGAGAAATCCCAACCACCGCCTTTTATAGAACGCGGATATTTTAAAAGTGAAATAAAAACGAACATAACGCAAATTTTTACTACAAAATGAAACATGAATGTGAAGATGTAAAACGAAGACTGGCGTTTCCCTAGTTTAAGTCGAAGTCGTTGTTAGACGAGTGAGTGAACCATGTGTTGAGTACCCGGTAGAACATTACTTTTCTTCCCCCTACCTGAGGCCTCCCTAGCCTATCATAGGCTAGAGCAGGGGCGTAGGAACGGGGGGGGATGGGGGGAAACTCCCCCCCACTTGTTGGCTTGACCCCTCCAGTGGGGGGGTCAAGCCATTGGTGTCATTTGGTAACTTATAACTTGTTGGTTATTTTTTAGGATTTTTACCATACAGTCGGGCTTGCAAACAAAAAGAAAGATTTTTGTTAACATTTTTGGATGAGCGAAGCGAAGACTTCAATTTCACTGACCCCCAAAAAATTTAGCTCGGGTGTTTTTTTTTTTTTTTTTTTTTTGTCTGTTTGTTTGCTCTCTACCGGGCAAACGGCATATCCGATCTTGATGAAAATTTGACGGGATCTTCGAAATCTCTGAACTTAGAGCTGTATTGTTTTTGGGTACAATCGAAGAAATATTTCTCATGAATATCGTACTTTTACGATTTTTTTTTTTTTGTGCGATATTTTCGTGCCATTTGGGCCGATTCTGACCAAACGGGTGGGGCTACAACGTTCATATTATACATGGACATTAAGGTTATGGTGATGTAGTACCTTTTGAAAGATAAAGTTGAAAAAGTTAGCCAGAATCCATAGAAATAAAGCTTTTAATATAAGTTTTTTATTTTTTGTGCGATATTTTCGTGCCATTTGGGCCAATTCTGACCAAACGGGTGGGGGTACAACGTTCATATTATACATGGACATTAAGGTTATGGTGATGTTGTACCTTTTGAAAGAAAAAGTTGAAAAAGTTAACCAGGAATCCATAGAAATAAAGCTTTTAATATAAGTTTTTTACAGTAAATAATACCAATTGACAAGAAACAATAGAAACTTGACAACAATCACCTACAATGCGTAGGCAGCAAAACAAAGCACTTGCAAAAGTAAAGATATCCCACGCAAACTAAACTTTAAAAAGCTCATCCATCAACGCGGCGGGACTTAAGCGTTTTCCTAGTTTAGAAAGATTCAGTAAGAGACGTACGTGATTTGCGAGACTATAGACTAGCCATCTCATTTTAGAATAATATTTATTGTATCTTGTGTGCAGTGTTTTCACTCCCTAGCAGACTGTCGACTGATTTCAGTCAGGTAATCAATCTTCAATGCAATATTAGCTTCAAAATGTAACCCTTATTCAAAATTAAAATTCGCCTAAAAACGTTTTTCAGGCCACCTATCAAGGGCTCCTTTTTAAAAAAAATCTCGCCTACGGTGAAAGAGCCTCCGCCGGCTGGGGCTTCGCCCCAGACCCCGGTTTGCCCACCCCACCTCGAAGCCAACTTTAGTGTGACCCCCCACTAAAAAAATAGTTTCTACGCCACTGGGCTAGAGAGTCGCTTTATGGCTTTACAGTTGAACCAACTAAACTTAAAAAACTATTATTTATAAGAACATAATTATCAAACTTAAATGCAAATGATCCCGGGTACTCAACACATGACTCGCTCATTCGTCTTAGCCGAAATGTGGGAGACGTGGGTTCAATCCCCTGGTCGGGAAAGATTTTATAATTTCTAGATTGTATTTAAAAATTATTAAACATGTTTTGTTTGAAATGCATATAACGCAGTGTAGTCTATCATCTGTGAAAGTACTATGGAAAACATAGACAGTACGAAATACGTGTAAATATTGCAAGGTTTACTCAATCTCCGAGCGGAATTTGGGGATGCCTTGGGCGTTCAAAATTCGATCCACCATGGGAACGGCATTTCACGGCCAGGCAAATAACAAACAAAAAATATATTTTCAAAATCTAAACCATTGTCGTTAAAATAATTTCTAAACACTGGAAGCCTATTTTTCAATTTATTATTTCTTGTAGGTTTAAATCGCAATGGATCTAGCTGATTTTGTTAGCAGTTCTCAGTAAACTCGTACCGGATGTCTGTTTAAATTTTCAGCGCAATCTGTTCAGCGATTCGGTTGATTTTTGGATGAGCGAAGCGAAGACTTCAATTTCACTGACCCCCCAAAAAATTTAGCTCGGTTGTTTTTTTGTTTTTTGTTTTTTTTTGTTTTTTTGTTTTTTTGTCTGTTTGTTCGCACGATTCCGGGCAAACGGCATATGCGATCTTGATGAAAATTGAAGGGGACCTTCGAAATCTCTGAACTTAGACGTGCCACGTTTTTGGGTACAATTGAAGAAATTTTTGTCATGAATATCGCACTTTTACGATTTTTTTCGATTTTTAGTGCGATATTTTCTAGACATTTGGGCCGATTCTGACCAAACGGGTAGGGCTACAACGTTCATATTTCACATGGACATTAAGGTAATGGTGATGTATAATTGCTTTCTGAAAGAAAAAGTTGAAAAAGTTAGCCAGAATCTATAGAAATAAAGCTTTTAATATAAGTTTTTTGACTTTTTGTGCGATTTTTTCGTGCCATTTGGGTCAATTCTGACCAAACGGGTGAGGCTACAACGTTCATATTTCACATGGACATTAAGGTAATGGTGATGTATTGCTTTCTGAAAGAAAAAGTTGGAAAAGTTAGTCAGAATCTATAGAAATAAAGCTTTTAATATAAGTTTTTTGACTTTTAGTGCGATATTTTCGTGTCATTTGGGCCAATTCTGACCAAACGGGTGGGCCTTCAACGTTCATATTATACATGGACATTAAGGTTTGGTGATTTTAGTACCTTTTAAAAGAAACTTTTGAAAAAGTTTAGCCAGAATCCATAGAAATAAAGCTTTTAATATAAGTTTTTACGGTAAATAATACCAATTGACAGGCAACAAAAGAAATTTGACAACAATCAATTACAATGCGTAGGTAGCAAAACAAAGCACTTGCAAAAGTAAAGATATCCCACGCAAACTAAAAACTTTAAAAAGCTCATCCATCAACGCGGCGGGACTTTAGCGTTTTCCTAGTCAACGTATAACAGAATAAGTGCCGTTTAAGTTGAATGAAGACCACTCCATTCCCTGCGCTCACTCGTTTAAATACGGCAAAGTGGCTGTTAAACGAGTGAGCGAGCCATGTATTGAGTGCCCGGGAACATTCCCTTAATCCTATTCCCATTCCTCCCCTCCCCCTGTGCTACCTAAGGAGGCTGGTACTTTTCCTCCCTAGCCTATTAGACGGTTCACCAATGTTTCGTTCAAGATCCCTTGAATTCAAGGACATAAGGGAAAACAACCACCAACTAGCTGATTTTGTGTACACTAATGCATGGTGGCTAGCATCAATAACAACCTTTCTAAGGAAAATACAGACTTCCCTTCATATTACAGTTTTTTCCCCAGTTTTTTTTAATGTTCCGGAACTTTGGTTAATTCATAGCTAGAGATAGAGTTGAGATAAAATTAAAAAATAAAATGTAACCAAACGAGAAAAAAATCAGATTTTAGAAAATTATGACTCCAAAAAATTTGTTACTGCTAGTTTCGAATATAACCATGTAGCACAATTGTCCCCTGCTATCTAATTATGTAAATTTTAGAGATTAATCAAGCTGATTAATATGTAATTAATATGTTTTAATTAATTACTCTGGTAATTAATAATGTGAAGAGGCTAATAACTAGCCAAGGTGGTGTGATAGGCCACACGGATCATATTGGGATGATCAAATGACAATATTATTCTCAGCAATTAGTGGTTTTTGCATATGGAGCAATGAAGTGAATAACTTTGCCTAAACAGGGCGTAGAGACTTGAGAAGTAACTCAAAACAGGTGCTCGTGCAAGTTAAGTGAAATGACGAGTAGTTGATAACGAAAATGTACGAACACTTTAGAGCAATTAACCAAATAGCGAAAAGTACCAGTTTATCATGGGGATTAGGGGACGCCTCAGCGACTGAGATAAGTGGAAGAACCATCCAGAAGGAAAACGTGCCTCAGGGGTTGATGCAGGACTTCGACGCATCAAACGTTCTAGAAGAAAGTGTGACAAATCTAAGAGAAGTCACAGCTGACTCAAAACCAAATGGGTGAAGACTAAAATGCTACCGAGAACCAGTTTGAAAGGGTTGATCTTCTTAGTGACCCGACGGTAGGTGTTTTGAAATCGCGAGAGAGGACCCAAAAACACGCCAGTCAGTGGATTCTCACCAAGCAATTACGTCGCGGATCGTCCGGCTTATCTGAGAGTCCACTTATCGGGGAAGTGAGTGCCAATCACACGGATGTAATTCGATACAAGTTAATTAGGACGAAAGCGTGACATGGTTCCGCTAAGTCAAAAACATTAATAAATAGCGATAACACGGACATTCTAATCGGTAACATATCGAGACATAAGTGATGGTACCAGAGGGCAACAATTCTATGGGCGTGTCCCAAGAGGCAGGAGAGGTCCAGCAAACGTGGCCGACAGAGAAGAGACCCCCCCACAAGTGTTTGATCTTCTAGTTAATTCTAATTAATGTGCAACTTGATGGTGTTACACATTAATTGATAAGTGAATTCCTGATTTTCATTCCACCTCAAGACGACGATATTCCCACATCGAGTGTCAACGTAAAACACGGACAGTCACGCCTGACAGATTGGATTATTAATGAAAGATGAGTACTAACACTTATGGTAATTGCCGCTAATTGTTTTGGCAAGATTAATTAGAAAGTAATATTTTGAGGGATTTTTATGTTTTTTATTAATTAATTACGAAAGAATACCCACAGGGGTAATTAAGCAACTCAGATCTGAATAGGTAGGTAAAGCCTGTTTAAACAACCTGTGGTAACGTGTGAGTTCTTTATGAACGTGTAATGTGTATCCTTTACATTTTACAATATACCACAACTATCAATGGATATTGATTGACGTTGAATGATTTGAGTAGCTAGCAAAACCACTGATCCTATTCACTAGGCCTGTAAGTTCGTTTAGTTTGATTATTCTACTTTGGACATCTCGTGAGAGACCGACTGACAAGCTGAGGGCAGGGCGCAGTAGAACCAGGTTTGTGTTGATTTATTTATGTTGATTTTGGCTATTGTTGTAATTTTGATTCAAGATTTGCATTTTTAGATAATTAATTGCTTTAATTAATTTATGGTAATTGTTGTATAATTAAGTGGGAAGGAGTAGTAACTTCACAACCATTCCAAAATTGTGACCAAATCCCTCCAAAAAATATGTTATTATATAATTAAATAACAAGGAATTTTATCATAAAATTAATTTCGTGAAAAAATTAACAATTAATTTCCGTGCAACAAAGAGATAACACAGGCAAAAAATGTTCAAAAATATCTCTTTCACATTGATTATTTTTGTTCTTGAATTCAAGAAATCATGAACGAATTATTGAACAGTCTAATTCAGGCTACCCTACCCTACCCTTAAAGGTACAAATTATACTAAAACCCTACCATTTATACTTTAGTTTGGTAACTAGGCCGCTTCGCGAACGCTTTGTTTAGTCGCGTTCATGGATGAACTTTTTGTTATTTTTTAGTACGCGTGGGATGTTTAAAAAAATTAAACTATATAAGAGGTAGTAACGTTACAAAATACAAATCATTGGACTTTTCATTGTTATTTACACTAGGAAAACGCTTAAGTTGTTGGATGAGCGTATAATTGGTGCATTGAGCTGCCATGTGTTATACGGATTTTCTGTTGTTCTGTGGAAAAATCATAACTAAGTTGAATTTTTTTTAAATTAAATTAAATTAAATAAAAAATTAACTTTAATTTATTAATTTTTTTAAGTTAATTGTAATTGTTAAAAAAATAAAAAAATCGTAAAATTGCGATTTTTATAAGAAATAATTTCTCGATTGCGCTCAAATTTAACACGAATATATTAATTCGTACAATAAGGGTTGTGTGAAAAAATCATTACAATAGGATAAAGCATGTAGGTGTTATAAGTCAAAGAATTGTTTTAAAAAAGAAAAAAACTCGTAAAATTTCGATTTTCATGAGAAATATTTTTTTCGATTACGCTTAAATTTTACACGAATATCTTAATTCATAAAATTAAGGTTCTGTGAAAAAATCATTACAATCGGATAAAGCATGTAGGAGTTATAATTCGAAGACATTTTTTTAAATTCGAAAAAAATCGTAAAATTGCGTTTTTTATGAGAAAAATTTTTCCGGTTGCGCTCAAAAACGTGGCAGTTCTAAGTTCAGAGATTTCGAAGGCCTCCATAAAATTTCATCACAATCGGAGTATCGGTTTAGCCGGAATCGTGTTAACAGACACACAAAAATACAAAAAGAAAGAAAGAAAAAAAAAAAACATTCCGGATTTTTTTCTCCAGTGTAGTGAAATGGAATCTTCGCTTCGCTCGCTACGCTCATCCAATAATATTTTTTAAGGTGTTATTTCGACTTCTTTACAGAAGTCAACAAATAAACTATTAAAAAACCACAACAGACAAGACAAAAACATATCTTATTTTTCTAAAATATTGATGGCTGGCTGTGTATGTGTATTAGCATCAATGACATATTATAAGCGCTTTGCTACGCAAAGCTTATGTACGTCATTGATTAGCATGACTAATCTTTGGTATTAGTACCAAATTATTAACAAAAAAGTTTTTTATGAATAAAAATAAAAATATCAAAAAACAGAACATTAAATTGACATGTTGGATAGTTGGCGAATGAAATAAAACTATTGATCTAGCTAGCCCTAGTGATAAAATTGATGGACAGAAACTCTTCCAAATGGCTGGATAAATAAATAAAATAAATAAGTTCGTATTTAGAGTCTACCCACTCAGTCATAAAACACTATGCACACTGATGATTGTATTGGAATGGCCACACACGACATCAAACCGGCACACTCATGACTCATGTGCCAGGATTGAAGCGTTTTCCCAATAAATATGATGTTGATTTCCGGACACATGTTCTGCGATTTTTTTTCACTTTTGCGCACCTACTACCACCAAATTTTTTTTGTAGAAATACGATACGCATCGTAACTACCCAGTTTACCTGAAAAGAGACACTGATACGTTGGCAATGGGTAATACAAATACAAATAAACAATAAAACTTTGTAGTTTTTACAGTGTAGACGAATAATTCTCATTACGCCGCAAAATCTCTCTAAAGCTTTGATAATGATCACTATCTTATTTAATAGCGTCTTACAATAGGTCACGAATAACAGTACAAAATATTTGCTCAGTTTCAGCTCAGTTTCTTGAAAATAAAATTAGATAATATCCCAATAGTATTAATATGGGCATGTTTCCAGTTAGATAAGGAATATATTACTTGTTACAAAAATTCAAAGGTGAATGTCATCTGGTAATAGCAACAGATTGTGTACATCTGGAACACCTGGAATAAATTTATTTCAATGAGTGATTTCATCTTGCAGTTAATACCTAGATTAGAACGACACCGAGTGTCAACTAGAAGCGATCACTGCGCCACACACAGCTTGGAGTAAGTTAGTAAAATAACAAATATTAATGAGACTTGTAAGACAGTTTCGTTAGGCCTATGAAATATTGACAAGTAAATCAATAAATAAATAAACTTACTCAGTTATATAACCGATAACTGATTTTCAGTGGAGACAGTGAATCAAAGCAACTAAGCCTACCCTGTAGGCCCGGAAGCAATCGACAAGTGAGCGATAACCAACCAAAGATCGATATTTTTAATAGGAAATATATCAATCAGTGGTATGGACAGTGCGGACACCCGCAAGATCAACGCCAGAATCAACAAGGCCGATTCAGAACAACTCTGAATTTATTATGTGCTTCGTTGCTAGGACGGCTCCAAAGTAACCATTTACTAATTCCTAAGACACGAATTGATGGACTTGAGTACAAATCAGAAGTTAAAAAACTTCTGACATTGGCGGGATTCGAACCATGGTCTTCTGCATTGGAAGCAGATACGCTTACAACAAGACCAACGAGCCACATAATATTTTTTTATTTACTAGGAAAACGCTCTAAGTCCCGTCGCGTTGTTGAGCGAGCACCGGTACGGGCAACACGACCCGAGTACGACATTCCCATAATGTTACATACCAATAAGTCTTTAAGGTCTTGACCGATTTTACTGAATATTTGTAAAATAGGAGAGAATGGATAAAATCCACCGCCATCTAGAGGACCTTGACATCATTTCTTTGGGAAAACTATTTTAACTCTTTGGTAACAAATAATACACTGCTTCCTCGATAGTATCTAGGGCGACGGTCGTCGCCCGGCAGACAAGCGATGCGATGCTTAGGCGACACCGAACTCCGGCCCTATATACACCTACAAGAGTTGGGGGGTTTTCAGCTATCTGCACACGCCGCCCCGAAAGAGTTACAATCTTGAAACTCGGTATATGACCTGGTATGTGGTCCATGACATACCAAAAAAAAAATCAACCCGATCCGACAACTCGTTCTGTGTTAAAAAAGGCTCTCAACATCGTCAAATTCCTTAAGGCTGGCTGGTGGCTGGTGGTTGGGTGGGTGGGTGGGGTGGTGGCAGTTCTCCGCGGAGAGTTCTTTAGCTACAGAGAAAACGGTAAATCTTAGAACTATGAAACTTGGACCACACTTAGGTGTATTTCAGACGCAGTGCCTTTTGCTTTCAAAACCAAAATCGGGTAACAGGGACCGGAGAAAATCAAATTTGGATGATAATCAAAACGCGTAATTACCAAGGCGTGGTAATTTGTACAAACTTGAAATTTAACATGCTATTAACCATTATAAATATCTTGCGTCCAAACACAAGGGGCTAAATTTGGGATGACCATGGGCCCAAAAATGACAAAAAACATATCTGAACTTTAAGAAATGAATCATTCAAAGAAAACGCTACAACTGAGATGTTTCAAACGTGGAATACATTTTGATATCTCTCATTCTTTATCACTTTTGAATATGGAAAGCAAAATTGGTTAACGGGTACCGGAAAAAAAACAAAATTATCAAAAGTAGGTAATTCCGTACTCTTATGAATAATACGCTATACCGAGAAAAACGGTTCATCTTAGAACTTTGAAACTTGGGCCACACTCAGATGTACCTCATATAACAAAAACCGGGCAATTGGGACCCGCGGAAAATCAAAATCAAAATCAAAATCAAAATCGAAATCAAAACGCGTAATACTCAGGCGTAGTAATTTGTACAAGCTTGAAATTAAACATGCTCTTAACCATTATAAATATCAAGTGCTTATGCTAGTGCGTTGGTCTTGTTGTTAGCGTATCTGCTTCCAATGCAGAAGGGCCAGGGTTCGATTCCCGCTAAAGTCAGAAGTTTTTTAACTTCTGATTTGGACTTAAGTCTATCAGTTCTTGTCTTAGGAGTTTGTAAACGGTGACTTTGGAGCCGTCCTAGCAAAATCAAAACGCGTAATTACTCAGGCGTAGTAATTTGTATACAAGCTTGAAATTAAACATGCTCTTAACCATTATAAATATCTAGAACTTATGCTAGTGCGTTGGTCTTGTTGTTAGCGTATCTGTTCAATGCAGACGGGCCAGGGTTCGATTCCCGCTAAAGTCAGAAGTTTTTTAACTTCTGATTTGGACTTAAGTCTATCAGTTCTTGTCTTAGGAGTTTGTAAACGGTGACTTTGGAGCCGTCCTAGCAAAATCAAAACTCGTAATTACTCAGGCGTAGTAATTTGTATACAAGCTTGAAATTAAACATGCTCTTAACCATTATAAATATCTAGTGCTTATGCTAGTGCGTTGGTCTTGTTGTTAGCGTATCTGCTTCCAATGCAGAAGGGCCAGGGTTCGATTCCCGCTCAAGTCAGAAGTTTATTAACTTCTGATTTGGACTTAAGTCTATCAGTTCTTGTCTTAGGAGTTTGTAAACGGTGACTTTGGAGCCGTCCTAGCAACGAAGCACATAATAAATTTCAGAGTTGTTCTGAATCGGCCCTTGTTGATTCTGGCGTTGATCCGCGGGTGTTCGCACTGTCCATACCACTGATTGATATATTTCCTATTAAAAATATCGATCTTTGGTTGGTTATCGCTCACCTCGTCGATTGCGTCGGAGCCAGCAGGGTTGGCTTGGTCGCTTTGATTTAAAGTCCCCCACTGAAAATCAGTTATATAACTGAGTGGGTAGTCTGTAAATAAAAATTTATTTATTTATTTAAGGGGTATCTTTGGGGGGACCGTGGGCCCAAAAATGTAAAAAAACAACTTTGAACTCAACAAATTTAATCATTCACACCTTGATAGCGAACGAACAACAAAAAGATGTAATATCCAACCAAATACAAAAATTTGTAAAAAAAAAAAACGGCAGCCAAGCTCTCCTTCAAAAGTCTCCGGCTGTGAATGCTGTGAGATATAGAAGTTGAGCCAAGCTTTTTATTCTTTCTCCCTAGTTTCGCTTTTAAAATAAGTAAGATCATTTCGCCTGTTGACGAGCGCCAAGCCAACGATTTTTGTGGTAAAAAATAAAAAATTTTTAAACTCGAAATCATAAAAAAAAATTGCCTTGGCCATTGAATTTGGTTCATGGCCAAGCCATTTTTTTATGATTTCGAGTTTAAAATTTTACTTTTTTACCACAAAAATCGTTGGCTTGGCGCTCGTCAACAGGCGAAATGATCTTACTTATTTTAAAAGCGAAACGAGGGAGAAAGAATAAAAAGCTTGGCTCAACTTCTATATCTCACAGCATTCACAGCCGGAGACTTTTGAAGGAGAGCTTGGCTGCCGGTTTTTTTTACAAATTTTTGTATTTGGTTGGATTTTGATTACTTCTAGGTGGCAGTGCATAGTGACCAGAATTCTCGTGCGACTTTTCGTTGCCATGGTAACGTTAATTTTGTTAAAATGCAATTTTTATCTACACTACTTAAGGTCTTGACCGATTTAGCTGAAAATTTGTAAAACAGGAGAAAATGTTGTACTTATTGACCCTGCAAAATTTCATAACGATAGGAACATTTTTAAATTTTTTTTGTGTATATATAACCAAGGATCGGATTTTGTTCAAAAACTTTCAACAGCAACCCGCATAGGTGGTATGTACATGTGTGCAAAATTTCAGGTCGATCAGAGAAACGGTGTGACCTGTACCGAAGCAGTAACAGAAAAAAACAACAAAACAAACAGACATTCGAGCCATAAGTCAAGTGGAGACGCTCGCTACGCTCGCTCAATTATTATTCACTTCATTGCATTCTTAAATTTGCGTTGCATTATATTATATGAGTATATTCATTAAATTATTGGATGAGCAAAGCGAAGACTTCAATTTCACTGATCCCCCCTCCCTCCCCTCCCCTCCCCTCCCCACCCTCCCAAAAAATAGCTCGGGTGTTTTTTGTCTTTTTGTTTGCGTTCTACCGGGCAAACGGCAAAATTGGAGGGGACCTGTCACGTTTCTGGGTACAATCGAAGAAATATTTCTCATAAATATTGTACATTTATTTTTCTATTTTTATATATTTTCGGGATATTTAGCTCGCGGCCAGGCATCGGGTACTCCGATGTTGATGAAACTTTATGGGAATGTTTAAAATCACTTGATTAAGATGTTTTATGATTTTGGGGACAACCGAAGAAATATTTCTCATAGAAATCGTGCTTTTACGATTTTTTACCGATTTTTAATGCAATATATTTTTGTGATTTTTGGGGGTCGTTTTTTCTGCCCAAAACAATGGGCTACAACGTTCATATTTTAAAATTAATAAACATTGTGATGTAGTGCCTTTTGAAACAAAAAGTTGAAAGGGTTAACAAGAATTCATAGCAATAAAGGTATTAATAAAAGCCTTTCACAGGTTTAATTAACAAGTAACTAAAGAAACTTGACAACTATCACTTTTAATATTGCATATTTTGTTTCACATATTAGTAAACGTGTACTATTTATGTTTATTGCGCGTAGGCCTACTAGAAACAAAATTTGTCCCAAAAAGTCTTGTACGATTGAGATCAGAAATCACTTAAATGTTTGTTGGATGAGCGTAGTGAGCGAAGCGAAGATTCCATTAGACTACACTGAAGAAAAAAATCCGGAATGTTTTTTTTTTCTTTTTTTTTTGTTTGTATTTTTGTGTGTCTGTTAGCACGATCCCGGCTAAACCGATACTCCAATTGCGATAAATTTTTATGGGAACCTTCGAAATCTCTGAACTTAAAACTGCCACGCAACTTATAACACCTACATGCTTCAACCAATTGTAAGGATTTTCTCACAAATCCTTAATTATTGCTGGATGTCCCCATAGCGCTCTGTATGTGCAGAGGTCTACTAAATATTTTTAAAGCACTTTCCTGCCGTCTAAAATCTTCCAAATTTTGCAGTGGATTAGACGAAAGATAGAAATTTGTCATACTATCTTTACAATTAGCATACATTTGTTTTGATTTTAAATGGGACTTTATCTACAAGAAAAACTAAAAAAAGAAAAGGCTCACGAATAAATTGTGGTTTTTTTTTCCCCACAAAATTTTTTTAAAAGAGGGGGGGAGCGACCGATGTCTCCATTCAACTCAAACGGCCCTCTTCTGGATTCTGCTTCTGTCTGTACGTCGTAAATCAGCCGAACCGCTAAACAGATTGCGCTGAAATTTTAAAAAGACATTCGGGACGATTTATTGAAATGTTAACAAAATCACTTGATCCCTTGCGATTTAAGCCTACAATAAATAAAAAATTTATTTTTAATAATTCAATGCATTTGTTTCGTAGCGTTGCGGGGCGACGTTGACGTGCCTGCATGGCCCAGTGAAAAAGAAAAAGGGGGGA